>BLKM01012018.1:1859937-1904113 GCA_013340265.1 Coptotermes formosanus
GGGTCGAAACATGTAGGAGTGTGTTACGATTGATGATAAAACTCTCTTTGTGCATTTGTTGGTGATTAGTGTTTTTGTATAATATAGTGCACGGACATAGAACACATTAAATTTGGAGGAAGGTAGTTTGAAAGAAATTATGCTCCTACTCCATCCACCCCTAAATATATTATGTAATACTTCTCAGACTTAATCCTGCAACCCTTTATCAGGATTTATACAAATACAGTAGAATGTGCACAGAAATTGTCACAAGCAAATTTATTTCACAGCTAAACACCCACAATAAATATAACGAATCTATGGTAGCGTCTTGCTGGCTTCAGATCCAGATGTGGCACAGATATAAAATAAGCTCGTAGCCTTTCATAAATTGAACAGCAATACAGTAATGGTTAATACGAGACATTCAACCCATACAAAATATTTCTAGAGCCGCAAGGAAACTAAGAAAGAATTTCAAGGAAACAAAAATAAATAACAGAAACTTTGTTTTCTTCCATTACCTTTGCAACCGCTAAAACAACAAATGGAGCTGAAATAAACAAGAAACGGAATTCCAGCAGTGGCTACTGGAAATACGGATGGAAACGTCTGACTCTTTTACGGTTGGTGATTGGGTTTGTCTTTCAGTGCTTTCTTCGGGGACGGGGATCAAAAGACGAAATCAACTAGCAGTGACGTTAGGTGGACAGTCTTCATCATCTTGGCACTGAACTGGCCAATAAAATGAACGTTTTAATAATTTGCTCAGATTTGCTTAATTGCTTAATTATATAACGCTTACTGTGATACACCAATTTGGAAACAACAATTATATATCTCTGATGCTTGGCAAGAAAGGATTATTAGGGGGCGGGGAGGGAGAACAAGAAAACCAAAAGTTGACTAAAAACCTTTACAGCGACGAATGGTCATTATTTCCTACTTAACGGCTGAAATTTGTGACTTTCGCTGTATAAGGGCCAAACATGCTTTCGGAAGAAAGGTATGTGTGCAGTCCGTTGTCTGGCACAAAACGAGGTTACAACGAGCAGCAGGCGGTCCGAAACCGTAAACGTTACAAACTAATGTCAAATAAATAGAAAACTTCCTGACACAGAGTATTTCCTGAAGAGCCAAACATTCAAGTACGTTCTTTTTGTTATGGAATACGTCACAAACTAATGAGAAATAAGAAATTTCTGGCACTGAATATTGAATGAACGGTCAAATATTCGAGAAATCTCTGACTGTTCTGGAATGCAAAATGTATGCCCTGCCTCACGTTATTAGGCCTTCTGATAACACTGACAATATGAAACACAAAACACATCTCGACCTACAGAACTGCACCATCTTGCTCACTTTAAATCCAAAGCAATTTTATTACATTAAGAGTCCAGGCAAAACTTCAAAAGGATAATTAAGAATATATAATAAACTGTTTGACTGGTATTCTTTCAGTACGAAAATCTGGAGTCTAAAACACACTTATGGGCTTATGCACGTGTAAAAGACTGGGATTTACAATCCACTCTACACGCAGCAATAAGTAAATGAGATGAACGAGAAGTGCGTTAACACGAAGAGCAAGGCATTCAGCGATTACACTCCTGATGTCGGCTTTAAGTTATTCTATGTTTACAGTTGCGAGTTTGAGCAGGACATGGGGCTATTATATGCTGAGTCTCCTGGGGACAACGCGATATATTTTAAATAAAAACAGGACAAGCAGAATCAAAGAACTGCGACAGAATTTTGACACAGAAACAGTGCAAGGCGTGTGGTCGTCTGGAAGGCCTACATTGCATGTAGGTGAATCACGAACACAAGCTGCATTCAGAACCTGCGCGCTTCTGGGATATTACGCAGCGTTCAGTGGTGGCTCTCCACCGACGTTTCGGGACGACCTATCATCAGTGCCCACTTCTTCATTGTTTATAAGGAATCCCCAAGTAAGTGGTCTCAATTTTTGACGAGAAAAATTTCTTGAAAACCAGCCAATATGTGTGCAATTTGTAGTGGACACTGCTGTTACAGAGAGAACCTTGTGCGGAATCCTTCGACCTTACGTATCACCGACTTACGTTTCTAAAAACGCGGAGGTAATTATATATACCACCTGCTATTTATGTATTTCACATAAATTTCACAATAAACACTTATTATTACCCTACAACAATTATGTTTATAATACACATGGAGCGTGTTTCTGTGAGGTATTAACTGAGCTTTAACATTTAAAGTATTCAATTTATTGTACCAACTAAATGTACATTATAGGTTATGCATAAGTGTTAAATACGTAGCCCCGACATGTTTTGGTACCAGCGCACCACCCTTAGGCAGCACGTTATGCCACAATGGTATAATGCCTTCCCTGAAGATGTTGGGTTTTTACCGAAACATGTCGCAGCTACGTGTTTAACACTCATATGTAACTAATAATGTACATTTAGTTGGTACAATAAACTGAATACACTGACCTAAAAAATGCTTGGAATTGACAATATTTACATATGACTTAGCTAAACGTCAGTCTTCAAAGCGTTCTTGAAATCCGGTATCCTTAATTCCTTCTTACCAATATACTTATAAGTAAAAGCAGACAGCAATGCACTTAATATCACTTCGATGGCCACAATTCCTTGTACCAGACTGACCAAGAACCTAGACTGTCTAAATCCAAGATAAGATATCATAATAAAACTTGTGTCATTTAAATTGGTGGTGTCTTATTGCGTCGTGCCTTTACAACCCCATCCTCTCCATCAACAGTCCTTACTGTGCAAGGGCCCCTTCATTATCGAGGCTTCACGATCACACTAGACACACCACACATTTGGTAAAACTCCTCTGCACGAATGATCAGCCCGTCACAGAGACCTCTAACGGACAACACACATCATTCACAAGAGACAGGCATCGATACTCCCGACGGGATTCGAACTCACATTAACAGCAAGCGAGTGGCCGCAGACCCACGCCTTAGACCGCACGGCCACTGGGATCGGCCACCATCTCCATTACTTTCGGAAATAAAATGTCGGAGGTTGAATTATTAAAACTCAGTCATAATACTCTACCATCACCCATCTGATACTCTTCAATATCTGAACCCTCCTTGTTGAAAGACATTTCGAACGACCACACCTATAAATTCAGTCCGATTCTACATAGACGCAGTGTCGTTTCTTACTTCCTTCAGCATATTTCTGCAGTCGCCTTCTTGCAGTTTCCGGTTTGGTTTTCATCGAGCCACCACTATCAGTGGAAGCTATAATATTTTATTACTATCTTGCATCTTTACAAGATCTGACTATACAGCAGGCCAGCTGGGGGACTCATCTCCAGCGACCCCTGCTGTTCATTACGGGGACCTTGCTGTTAATAAAACTCATATCACACGCTGGCGCGGGTTTTGCTCTGGTTTACTGGCTCTCAGATGCAGTGTAACCAATATGGTTGGGCCACAAAAGATCTACGTGGGGGGACAGGGGTAAATCCAGCCGCCTAACAGATGGATTCACTACATCCCTAAGCAAATATCATTGTCTATAGAGTAAGAGACGTAGAACCGTGGTGGAAAGATGATGGATGTTACAGAAATATTGCCCTATCCTAGATTTGAACCAGTAAGAACACTCTTAGCTCACTTGCCCTGTTTCGAAGAGAACAGAATCTTGTACAAAAATCGACTGGCGCATATACTTATGTGTCTGTGTGTTCGTGTGTGTGTCGCACTAACTAAGTAACTAACTAACTCCATGGACCAGAGGCCTTCTTGAGAAGCTAACAGTCTCTCAGCTAGTCAAGAAATCTCCGCATTTTATGGAACTCAGAGGTTCATTGCCGCATTTACGACAGCCCGCCACCTGTCCCTGTCCTGAACTAGCTCAATCCAGTCCATGCCCCCATCCCACTTCTTGAAGATCTATTTTAATATTATCCTCCCATCTACGCCTGGGTCTCCCAAGTGGTCGCCTTCCCTCAGGTCTCCCCACCAAAATCCTGTATGCACTTCTCTTTTCCCCATACGTGCTACATGCCCCGCCCATCTCATTCTTCTTGGTTTGATTACGCGAATAATATTTGGTGATGAGTACAGGTCACTAAGTTCGTCGTTATGTGCCGCACTATCAGACGTTAAACCAACTAAACGACCTTACTGCAAATAAGTGAGACATGCACGAAATTAAAGGGCACTATTGCTTGTACTGTTTCTTTGCATATGCAACAAAACCACATACATAAAGTTTCAGAATTCAGTCGCGATTAGTAGCCTTGATTTTAATGTTTGAAACATTGACTTTTATGTAAAGAAATGTCATCTTTTAATACATATCTGTCTTAATATGTAATTAATTTACATAGTCGGATATCAGGAACAGCTTTAACTGTTCAGGGATAGCATCAAAGGATTCTATCACTAATTTCAGTTACAAAATAAATGAATGAAGGAAGACGATGTTGCGCTGCTAACCGAAATACCTCGTTAGTAACAAGCAACGGGCTACAGAAGGTGTACCGGTCTAAGGAGACGCATTACGAAAAGCAGGCTGGAAAAACTGTATAAAACCAAACCCCAGTACCGGCTAATGAAACCCACAATAAGGCGTATTCTAGGTACGTAAAAGTTTACACGATGTGCTATACTTAACTAACAAATCAACATGCATTTATACTCGTATTACGATCCTGTATCAACCACCAATATTAATATATGTATTACGTCACGAAATGCACGAAAAAAAAAGACACTCCAATGCCAAATATTAGCTACCATTACTCGTACATTGGTGTACCATAGGGAACATAAACTCACTTAGGACACATAGGTGAGACAGTGTGGTCTTTAGTATTTCGAATCACATGCTCTGCCTCAACATTTCTCGTTGTTATAGTGTGCTTTCTGGGTGTTCCAAGAGAAGTAATTCTGGTAATGTGGCACTGAAGTGTAGTTTGTTATCATTAAGTATTAATACAAGACTACATTTCGTAGGAGAGAGACGCCGTATGCACAGTCGGTATGATCCAGCAAACGTCGGACGCCTTGACAAGAAAAGGAAGAGCACCATAAAGACAGGAAATTCAGCGGGAAAAAAATCGATACAGTTTCTGGCTTAAAATGGTTCACATCCGCTGTGATAGAAACATATTTAACATTTTAAAGACCGGTATTCATTTCAACACTACTTAAAATTCAGTTCCTATATTCACTCATGATGTAGTCTGTCTTACGACAGATCCGTAGGCTCTTCCAAAGCGAGTTCTACAAAGAGTGCGATCTAGTGCTTCCAATTTCAATTTCGAGTTTTCCTTTTCTTAAGGTCATCCAATAGCTGCTTACACCTTCTTCCTAAAGCACAGAAATAATTGCGCTTCCACGCTTCCACATTACGAAGAATATTTGTCTCGCAGAGAAATTTAAACAATCATACCAATACACACATAACAACTACTGTGATTTGTTCAGGATATTCGGAAAGAATTATAAAACAATCATTGCTTTCCTCTAGGGAACTGAGATAGAATGAGATAGAAAGAGCTGGTTACTGCGTGTTCAAAATAACCTTGCTTCGCTTGGGGTTACTGTAATAACACGTACCATGTTTTCATTATACCATGATGAGAGGAAAAGTAAATAAGGGCAGAAAAGTAAATTACATGGAAACACAAAATAAATTAAATATCAGATACAGAGAAAACGCTCTTCACATGAAGAGAGGCCTGTATGAGCCACAGAAGAAAACGCCTTGAGGGACCAGACTCTCTCTCTTAAAGTACAGACATAATTTATTGTCAGTTCAGTTTGCATGATCACGGTACTGAACGCATATTTATATTTCTTAGGGCAGATAAAGAGCATCTGCTACAGTTTTCCAATAATTTAAGAATAACCAAAAAGCCAGCATCGAAATCGCGGTATAAAATAATATCACTGGTAAAACTGGTGATGTAACAGCGCTTTAGAATATATGAGCTATATTAGCAGGTTTGCTTCTTGGAACAAACTATTATATACCTTCAGCTGATCTTAACCTCAGAGAAACTAAATTTTAGTTCAACATTTATAGCAGTAATTCTTATGATATACTGGCTCGGATTATGTGACACTCTCAAATTTAAAAAAAAAATTAGCATTTTTCACATAACAGCTTCTGTCCGAGTGTTCCTATTAACCAGTACTCCAGGGATGTGCAAACCTTGTGTCATGATGATCAAGGTTATAATTTTCGACTTCGTTCTGTGTCACAGTCTACGAAAAACAGCAGCTTCGGAAGACCATTTTTCTCCCGTCTTTAGTTGAACTGGTTAACACAAGAAAATATACTCTACAATATAACATTTACTCAAGCAAGTGAAGTTCCATAATTATAATATGTCGCTAAGGGGACAAAGATTGTTGTCTCAACTTGTAACGACTCTGGCTTGTATTCCGTTGGTGCCTGGTTCATACTTCAGCCGGGACACTATCGTGAATGCCTATCACATAGTAAGGACGGATTATTGCATGGAGTCAAGTATTTTTAAATATTTATGAATAACTTGCATTTTCTAAAAGCATAATGTTACATAGTACATATGAGTGCAAGACAGACTTTTCTTTTTAGCATAAACTAAGGAGGATTTTTTTGTAAGATATGTATACATAACCTACCCCGTTCTTCCTGGCTGGGTAATTACGAACAAAGCTGTTACAGCATTATTAAGTATCCCATTTACCCGTTTGTTAAGTTCTTGTATCACAAACAAGTTGTCACTACACCCACTACACTACACTACACTACACTGAACTAACTCACATTAGACCCCTAGAGGTTTTATGTTATTCATTTCCGTGTATATGATCAATATAGCAAAGCAGAACCAACTTATGTACAATATTATTGTTTATTTATTTATTTAACCTCTGTCTTTTAATTCATCTCTCCGACATGTTGCGGCTATGACTATGCCACTGTCAAGGGCGCTACATCGAATTGCATAAGATGTGCATTAAAATGTGAATTATAAAATGTTAAAGCTGTTAAAAATATTAAAAATCTTCTATTAAAACTTTAAAAATTTATGCTCCACAATTCTTGTTTTGATACCAGTTACTTAACTGACGTGTACCACCACGCTTCTACTCGATACACCCGGCCTGATACCTGGGATGTCCCACGACACAAAACAAACGTTGAAATTACGTAAATTAGGGATGCCAGGCCAGAAACAGCACCGTAGCATCAAAACAAGAATTGTGCAGCATAAATTGTTAAAATTTTTATAGAAGATTTTTAACAGTTTTAACATTCTATAATTCACATTTTAATGCACATCTTATGCAATTCGATGTAGCGCCCTTGATGATGGCATAGTTGTAGCCGCAACATGTCGGGGACATGAACTAAGAGACAAAGGTTAAACAAATAACAGTAATATTGTGGTTGGTTCTGCTTTGCTATAGCTACCCCTGAAGGTATTTCCTTAAACCAGGTACACTTTGCCGAAAAAGCACCTTGAAACCACACGGTGAAGATGAGTCTTCTGGTGAGAAGTTTGCCTTTGAAAAGCCAGTAGATTTTCTTTGGTGTTGGCAAAGTTAAGCTGTTGGGTTGATTCTGTGATCATGATTTGAATGGGTGTAGGGTACTTTGGAGAAGCTGGTTTGTTAAAGCAGGGAACGCAGGAAAAGAAGAATGGCTTGGATTCTGTTATCTCAAATCTCAGAATATTGAAGTAGAGGGAGGAAGCCTAGCGGTAGAGTTCAGTAAAAGAACAGTTGACTGGCTTTAAGAGGGACTGAAGAAGACAAGAAAGATGTCTCCATCGCCCTATTCACACGTCTCGGTGACGTCACTCATCAGCAGCTTATTTCAGATTATGCGTGCAAACTGATGCCACTAATTAATACTGAGAATCTACAGCAGACGTACACATATATCGGGCAAACAGAAGCCCTGTTTATTTTGCGGCGTTTCATGAAACTGTAATAATGTGTTGCATAACTAAATTCCTGCGTTTAGTGGCAAATTTATCTAACAAGTAATTTAATAAATTAAGATAATGGCTATAGTTCATTAAATAATTTCATGTTACAGAGTGTCATGAGCACGACTGAAGAGTTATTTAGCTGTATTACGCCATAACGTCTGCTGCAGAACCAGAAATTGCATCACCTTGTTCAGAAAAGCCCTGAGCCAGTTTCGACCAGAACAAATTTACTGCCCGATCCCAGTGCCCGCACGGTCTAAGGCGTAGGTCTGCGGCCGAGCGCTTGCTGGAATCGTGGGTTCGAATCCCACTGGCGGCATGGATCTTTGTGTCTTGTACAGCGTTTGTATTGTCAGGCAGAGGTCCTGCGACGGGCCGATCCCTCGTCCAGAGGAGTCCTACCGACTGTGGTGTGTGTCTGAGTGTGATCAAGTGAAAATAAACAACATCGACACCTGCTGTGAGTGGGTAGAAGAGGTCAGGACTACGAAACGAAACAAATATACTGATAGGGAAATGAAAAATGGAAATTCTGAAACTGCTCTAATCTTTGCAGACTAGTGTGTATCTAAATTACGACATTTAAATACATTAGGTGGCAATATTAACCCTTTAAAGACGAAGCATATCTGTTTCTATAAGGACTCAGTGCGTACCGCGCTGTAAACACTCTCCACTTCGGTTATAAAAACCAATCTCTTAATGTTTTATAAGGCAAAAGTTGCTGTTTGTTCTGAGACCCGTACAAAACACATAAACGCAATGTGGGCACCACGTAGAATTTTTTAATGTTAAATCTGGTGGTACCTGAAGTTACCGCTAGGCTTTAAAACATTAAATTTCTTAACATAATAGGAGATCGTACATATAGTTACCATTCGGCTTTTGGCCGTGCCATGGCTAAGGCGGTTAGCCGCCGGCCTCCCACCGCGGAGGCCCCGGTTTCATTCCGGGTCAGTCCATATGGGATTTGTGGTGGACAAAGTGGCACTGGGACAGGTTTTTTCCCCGAGTACTTCGGTTTTCCCCTGTCAATTTCATTCCACCGGTGCTCCATTACTAGGAAAATGACAAAAAATAATAATCATCATAGTCATCTTCATCACAGGGTTACACAAGAAGCCTCAAGGCTGCGGTGCGTCCGTAGCGTCTGCTGCGGGGCCCTTCACCACTACCATTCGGCTTTAAAAGGCACAACACGGATAGCATATCTGGTAGAGGGAGTAGGCTGTGTGCAGGTCCGACGCATCGTGGTATTCTTTCCACGGCGCGTTCAGTACGACTTCCTATCCAGTGGGTAAAGACGGCCCTTTCCTGGCGGGGAGGGAAGGAGGAGGCTCAGCTTAACAACTGGTTGATCTAATCCTCCGCTGTCCCATGCGCCTTCCTGCCGTGCACAGGAACAACGTTAGATAGTTAAATTAGCAATATATTTTAGAATCAACTTTAGGTCCCAAATTGTAATTAACTTATATCTGAAGCCTCCATATTTAATTCCACTTTATTTTTGTCATAAACTAGGATAACACAAGAATACTTCATATTGTAATATCTATTAATTTTCATAACACACCGTTATTTTCTTTAGTGTTATGCTGGGTACTTAAACCATACTTCCTACCGCGAAAGCTGAAGATAAAGGTTCTGTGATACAACGAAGCAAACAAAAAGGTATTATCAATTACATTTTGCCATTACGCTACGTCACTTCTGCACACCTGCTCACAGCCCTATCCACTGTTTTTCTAACCTCCGTTTATCCTGGCCAAGTGTCAACCCCATGCCGTAATAATGGTTTGTTGACATAGGCTATTCTTCTGTCCACATAACTTGCTCCCAGAGTGAGATAAGGCCCCAGCGCGTTATTTTGCGACAGGTATGTATTGTGGAATATGAAGCCATGTAGACTGGCAGTCTCCGAAGTTTCGAAGGTATATGATGGCTCCATCTTCAGGATTGTTAACTCTTCTTGTAATATACTGGAGAGGGAGTCAGCAAGTCACGGCGTCATGGCGTCATTGTGTCATCCCAGAAGACTTTAATTCTTACATCTCAGTCTTTCTCCGACATATGCAGTAATCTTATATATATACATACATACATACACGCACGCACGCACACACGCACGCACGCACACACGCACACACAGAGGCTACATTTTATAACTTAGTCTCCATGGTCCACATGTATAAGATTCAGGGCCGTCACACTTACCGAATAAACTGTTCTAATGGTCGATTATTTTCAACAAGCTTAGGACTAATTAGTTTTCTTCGCTAATTATTCCGTTAAGGCACAAAAGATCAATAAATTTATTTACCGAGCTCAAATGAAAATCTATCATAAATAATTACACAGATTTTCAACTTCTACTAAAGACTGACTCTGAACAGTCATCATTGATAGTGATTCTATAGTTTGAACGTCAAGACATACTAGTACATATTAGTAACAATGTATCTGCCTTGTCTGAGTATAAAAGCAATATGAAACAAGTTTCTGTAGTGTCATTTGTAAATAAACATTTATACGTATTTAATAATAAGCAGAACAGGAATATTTAAAATTTCAATTGAAATTATATTCTTATAATGTGATCTCTTAATCTACTCACTGCCTGGGATTTACATCTTTGTATTTATACTGCAAGCTGGATATATACAATTCTGCCTTTTAACTTGAGGTGCAGCGCCATTTGTGTGTTCATTGTTTCACTAGACCTGCTGTGTTGACAGTTATACGTGTTACATTGTGTTCCTATAACTCTAGATTATTTGGACACATACTTGGACAAGGGAACGGGAAAAAAGCATGGACATACAAAAACACTAATCACCAACAAATGCACAAACAGAGTGTTGTCATCAATCGTAACACACTCCTACATGTTTCGACCCTGCTGGGTCATCTTCAGGGAGAACTTGTTTGTTATCGTTACACTAAGGTTGCACTTTACAGTTGAGTGAGAATGTGCTGTTGACTGTGTACTGTGTACTGGAGGCGTGAACACTCTGTGGACCCGGCCTGCACTGCCAGTGCAGGCCGGGTCCACAGAGTGTTCACGCCTCCAAAAACAACGCAGTACACAGTCAACAGCACATTCTCACTCAACTGTAAAGTGCAACCTTAGTGTAACGATAACAAAAGTTCTTGCTGAAGATGACCCAGCAGGGTCGAAACATGTAATTGTGTGTTACAATTGATGATAAAACTCTCTTTGTGCATTTGTTGGTGATTAGTGTTTTTGTATAATATAGTGCACGGACATGGAACACATTAAAAAGGCATGGACATACTCGATGCTGACATCTGCTTAGCGTTAAGACACCTAACGGCTTAAAACAGTCTTAGTACAAGAACGTAGCTGAAACAAATGCAAAGGTAAACAGAACCTGCCATACAACGAATTAAATACCGTAACAACAGAAGGAATATATTGTACACACGTACAGGTATTTTAATTGAAATATAACCTTTCACAAGTTGACTAGTGTACTAGATAAGGACAACTGACTGATATGATAGCAACAGGCCAACTTACAGTGTTACAACTACTACCATCTACCAAGAATATCTGTAACAAGCAGTTGTATGGCCGGCTAAAGATAAATTATCTTTCTTTCTTTTTTAGTCCTTCCCTCTTCTACCTACTTGTTCACAGCAGGTGTCGACGGTTTTTGTGATTGCACTTGATCACACTCAAGCACACACCACAGTCGGTAGGACTCCTCTGGACGAGGGATCGACCCGTCGCAGAGACCTCTACCTGACAACACAAACACTGTACAAGACAAACATCCAAGCGCACGGCGGGATTCGAACCCACGATCCCAGCAAGTGCTCGGCCGCAGACCTACGCCTTAAACCGCGCGGCCACTGGGATCGACAGATAAATTATCAACATACAAAATTAAGAGTTCTAGTAGCCTTGTTCTGATGCCGTGTTATTTCTTTCTCAAAGTAAATAATGCGAAAGCCACTGTGATACTTGTATCGTCACTGTTTGTTGTACTTCAAGCAGCTACACGGACATGAATATGCGTTTGATTTAACCACAGAAAGCTCTGGGTAACGATCGTTCACTTGTATTCCATTTCGTGAGCATGGAGACTTTAACCCTTTAAAGACGAAGCGTATCTGTTTTATATAAGGACTCAGTGCGTACCGCGCTGTAAACACTCTCCACTTCGGTTATAAAAACCAGCCTGTTAATGTTTTATAAGGCAAAAGTTGCTGTTTGTTCTGAGATCCGTACAAAACACATAAACGCAATGTGGGCACCACGTAGAATTTTTTAATGTTAAACCTGGTGGTACGTAAAGTTACCGCTAGGCTTTAAAAGGGTAATAACATTCCGTAACCTCAAAATAGATTCTATACTTCCGCACACCAGAATTATCTTTATTATTTACACTACAGATCTATTAGCAGTCTACAAACTACAGAAAATAACTGATAAAAGCATTACGCGCAGTGAATGAGTTATGCCTCGTTATTGGCGACCTATATCCTACCTAGAATAAAACAGAGAGGTTAGAGTGGATCACTGACTACACAAACAAACAAACAAACATTTGATATTAATAATATTACTCTCAATAATTTATTTACCCAAATAGCAAAAGTTTCCACAATGTAAACATATCGGGTGACACGGTCATGAAATTGTTGTTATTATTGTCATTACTGCCATCCAATTGTGCTTGTCAAATTGCCCCATTCAAATAAAAGTATCTAAGTACACGATTTTAGGAGAGTGGCTCATATACACACATGTGAGCGTGCGTGAGTGTCATTAGGCAGTGCGTGAGCGTATTAAATTTCAGCGTTAACGATATTCACACCAGTTACATTTCTATACACGAGAGTACACATGGCAGAGACGACAGAAAGAAGCAAGTGAAATTACGGCGCACGGCAATAAAATTCACAGAAACCAAATTAAGTGTAGTGTGATTTTTTATCTACTAGAGCCAGCTGATACCAAACGCTGAGAACAGAGTAAACTTTAAGCCTCTCTGTGCACCGTTCCTTACACAGGCCTTGTGCGAACCATAACAACACACTAACCTACTTACTTCATTTCTCACGTCCCTGGAACCGTATTATGCAGATGCGCTTCAATTTTTACCCAATGGGGTCAAATTTAAAACGGTGGCAAGGGCGGTAGAACGGACTGGCAGACATTTTGGATGAATATATATATATTCATATTTATGATATATATACATATACATGTGAATATATGATATACACGATATACTTATATCATATATTCACATATATTCATATATATATATTAGAAACTCCAACTTGACTACTGTCAGAGTTAATCACGAGCTGGCAGGGAAACACTAAAATTTAACAAAGACCTGTGTGTAGGCCTGTGCACGCATATACTAGTAAATATAAGAACCACCACCAGTAACGACAGGAAGGTGTAAACAGGACTGGTTTTAGACATTTTTGGACCAAAATTAGAAATATATTTGGGGGGGGGGCCTACCTACGCATTGTCCCGCACTGACAAGGCAGATAAAGCGGTTTAAGTATTTACGCACAAAACATGTTTGGCAGAAAATCTGAGATACAGACTTCCCCGCTCACCCCCACCCCAGGGCAGAGCCCCAAGTGGACGCACAGATTGCGACAGCGTTTAAACCTGCCCTGGTGGTTGGAATTCAGACCCACTGTCAAACATTTGTGGCCGTTCGTATAGCCAATTAATGTAATAGTGTATTTTATAGATTAATCTCGCGGAAAACTACCTCTATGCAAAAAGACAAAAACATTCCAGTAAATATGTCAACTAAAAAACACACAAGATGAATAAAGAATTAAGAAAAAGCGTTATTTTTTACAGTCGCTCAAAACGGCTTAAGGAGTACGTACATAACCAGCCCTCGTTCTTAATGATTGCTAACCGCATCGAAGAAGCGGAATAATAAGAATGAAAGAGGAAAGATGCTGAAAGAATTACACGGCTTATGTAGCTCTGCGAGGATTCCAGGCCGCTGCAGCTGCGAAGTAAACTTCCATCTTGACGATCAACTTTACTCGACGTGGTTAACGATCACGAGGAAGAAAGCAAGCTACTTAGAGCCCCAGATGTTTAGAGCGCCTGTATAGCTACACACGCCATCTACTTTACACAGCGCCTCTTACCCTGTCTTCTTATTATTTCTTTTCTTCTTCTTTTCTCTGCATTGTTATGGATCGTCAAAACAGAATTTCACTTTGCAGCATCAGGTATGTGCAGTCCTTACACAGCTACACACGCCACATACTTCATTGATAGACTTTTCTTCTGTTTCATTTTTAGTCTTCGGCTTTCCTCGATGTGGTTAACGATCAACAGCGAAGCAGACTAATGTACTCGTACTTACACTTCCAGCCATTTCGAAAGGCTGCAAAAAAATACACGCTTTTTTGTGTCATTATGTGCCTTGTATGTTTTCTTATCGACATCTGGATTCAAACATTTCTATCTTCTTGACTAGCCTTAATAACATGAAAAATTAATACTATAATTGACTCTATCGTATTTATTTGTGTGTTTGAACTTGCATGTACTTTCAGCACCTTGATCAATACTGGTGGTGGGTATTGCACATATTAATCCACTTGGATTGCTTCTATGCCCACTAACGATAATGACTTCATATAGTAGTACCATCTGCGTACGATTACTGTAAATGCAGGCAAATTCAGTTTCCGGAGAGTCACGTCCTTGGACTACTGTGTTTTAATCAGCGTTGGATTCCGCAACCTCTTTTATTGTGGACGGAGATAAGGCCAGTTTCTGAAAACCGCCCGGATAACAAATATTGGATAACACTAATAAGAGCGCTTTTCAGTAATTTATAATTAAAATAAAGTCATACGCTTAACACAGAATAAAGATAAAATGTTTTCTGAGCATTCAAGTGAGCAATTGGGTAATATATTACATGTCTGCTATCCGGTTATATGTACAGCATTTCAGAAGGAGTTAAATGAAGACCCATGGCAGCAGAGGCGTAGCTGGGGGGGGGAGAGGCGGAGGAGAGGGATGCCGCCGCCCCTATCAGCAAAGTCCAAGTGGCAAAATAAATATGTTAAACGAAAAAAATTAATTTTATACATTCAACAAATTTTAAGTTATTGAACCAAATAGAGGGAAATTCAATATATAATTGTGATTTTTTTAGGTTCGTAATTTCTCTCAGGGGCGGCCATAGTTATTGCTTACCCCAGGCGTCAATAAACCTCGCTAAGCCACTGGACGACAGGTAGATCGGCGGAGCTGGGACAATGCTTTCTACGGCATGAAAATAAGTTTTTTTTATAATTTCCCACATTTTACTGAACCCCTTGTTACCTCGCCCCTCTTAGTCCCAAATATCTTCCTCAACACGCTATTCTCGAACACCAGTACTATTATAATACAAATTATTGTCTGATATAATTAATTTTCTTATACGCCTCCTCTGCAATCAACTGCATATTCCTACGCAAAGTTGTTGCCGGTGTACCAGAATAGACGCCGTCGTAATTCAGAAGAAAAACTGCAATATGAATCTTCACAACCTAGAAAATCTTAGATTACTACTGCAGGTACAAGAAACTTCTCTCAACTACATCCTGTGTTATGCCCAAAATTAACTCAGGCTCTTAATTATTGTGGATCGTAAAATAAAGTTTTAACGAGAATGAGTTTCGAACACAAAAATACGCGTACTCACGTAGCAGACGTGATAAGTGCCTTACATCTAGAAACGTCAAAACTTGTCAAAGAACAAAAACTTACTCGTAAATATTAGAAACATCCTTAAGTAAATTACTCTTGAAATAAATTAATGTAAATGATACCATCACAAGACAATAATAGCATAACATAAGGGGCGCAATTTCAGTTTAATCTACATTGCTCGAATTGCACAATCAGCCTCAAGGGTGCGGTTCGTCAGCAGACTCCGCTGCGGGGCCCTTCACCACATTGCTCGAAGGCTTTAGAACGTACACGTTACGCCTGCACGAAAGATAATTAATTAATTCAGCAAAGTTGCCCTTAAAATGAACTGGGAGAAAAGCCTACATATAATATTTGTACATTGGCATTGTGTTATTACAAGTTCCATCAAAATGAAGGGCCCGTCAAAGGAATAAAACAAGCACGTAATAATTCAGTTCCTTGAGTACAGCGGTCCTTAAAATCAAGCAAATTAAACTGAAATCAAAGTACATCAACCAGATTTAGCGTTCGCTTGCCATCCTTAATGCTAACGAGATAAGTTTGGCACTTTCAAGCACTGTTACGGAAGGACGAACGGACACTCTGCACTCATATGCACTTGTTTGTCACTGTCCGGCCTGATAACATGACCACGACACATCACTTGCGAAATAAAACTTAAACTTTACATCTACTTTGCAGTATCGTCCAGTAACACTGCATTATTACAGGTTATGACCAGAGGTGAGTGGGTGTGCTGCCAACTGCATACTTCCACTGATCAATAGTGCGGGTTTACACAAGTGGCAGCCTACTGCAACACACCAGATCTGGGGAGGATTCACATTCAAGCTTAAACGTGTCATTTATTAAGAACAGAGTGCTTATCAAATTATATCACCGTTCACGTACCACACACGAGATCTCTTGGTTAGATATTTGAATTCACACGTTTTTGTAATTCAGTGAAAGAAATCTGGCCAGCAATCGTTGTCCTTCCCTACTCACACACACCACAGTCGGTAGGACTAATCTGGACGAGGGGTCTGCCCGCCGAAGAGACCTCTACCTCACAACACAAACACTGTACAAGAGACAAACATGCATGCCGCCGGTGGGATTCGAACCCACGATCCCAGCAAGCGCTCGGACGCAGACCTACGCCTTAGACCGCGCGGCCATTGGAATCGGCTGGCCAGCAATCTCTCAACTGAATATTGCGGCTTTCCGACAAAATACTCCTACGGGACTTAAGGTGTATATTACAAGAACAGAATATATGTAGTACATTAAGCTTGCAAAGGGTCAAAGCAGGAGTCAGATCCACTCTCCATAATCTTTAATGTTCGTAGACATTCCTTAACATTTTACGCGGTTTCGGCAACACGCTCTAATACATAAAAGTATCTTACAAGAAACGCGAAGGATGTATTAAGAAACGGCCCAGTTATCGTATACTAGCAGCAATAAACTGGAAGAATATAGTGTCTCATATTGTGATAGCTAAAGATGTGGACTATACACACCAAGAATCGTTGCGATTTCATACCCTGCTTTACCGCACACTTACCCACTATCCTTAAAAAGGGTAAAAAATTTAACAGACTTGCACAGATCTCAGAAGCTACTCCGCGTACTGCCAATAACACATTAGAAATGTGAACACATTATTACCACTCAATACGAAGCCATTTAATGCCATTCAATGGAATGATACTTTTTCGAAATATATAAAACCCTGTTAAGGCTGGTTACAGTAGGTTAAAAACGCAAATTACCATGTACTATCTAAATCCGCTCTTTGGCTTTCTATAACGATTACACGTACTAAAAGAGTCATTTCATTTATACTCTACACACTCAAAACCGAAATGTGGTAAAATTAAAGACTGTATTTTCGGCTATAAGTTGCACGTGGAATAAACTGTTTACACGATTACTGTGACAAATAAAAATTATTTGGTTGTGTCTGATAAAATCGTGGTTATTGAAATCTGCGTAATTGAAAATCATGCATAAAATCAAGTTCACTGCACTCTACAATTATCAGCTTGCCAATTTAATTCCGTATAGATAATAAATCAGATCGGGTACTTGGTATAGTGACTAGGCTACGGGCCAAAAACCGGAGGAATATTGGTTCGATTCCGGACAAGAGCATGACATTTACTTCTTCAAATAGTCCAGACCGGCACTGGGACCCAGCCAACTCCTATTACGTAATGATAACCGGGGACTCTTCCAGCGGGGGTAAAGCGGCGGGGGCTGCAAGGCGACAAACCACTCAAACCCAGTGCGGAGGTTAAGAATTGAAGGATGCGGAATCCCTTTTGCCCAGTGCTCTGATCATGTGCAGAGGTAAAACTTTGTCTTTATCTTACAGGTAAGGATTCATTGCCGGTAAAACTTTCTCGCAGTCTCTTGACATTTTTCTCCTTGAAATAAAACAAGATCTCCAAAACAAGATCTCCAACTTCCACTGCCACTGCTTTTGTAGCGTTGTTCTTTCATACGAAAGAAACTAGACACAACTTCAGCTTCACGTTCCACAATCCGAATTACTGATAAAGGGTACGGCTGATAAACCACTACCAGCCAATTGCCTCTTCCTCAAATGACTGCATCAGACAAAGAAAGACGTTTTCCTCTCGTTGGTTTTGACTTTCTTGGCCTAATATCCAATTATTTCAATTTAGATGCGATTTTCTCCTTCCAGATCGATCTTCATTCTTCGTGTTTTCTTCCACCCTTTGCATTGTCATTTGTTCCATAATCCTCCGGGCTTACTCGTACGATTCAAGACACGTCTTCCGATTCCTTAGTAAGAAGGAAGACGATATCACTATTATTTAAACGTGAAAGTGGGGTATCTTACTTTTCTTTGGCCCCTTTTTATTAATCTCAATTCATTCCTTCCTATCCTACTTCTTCCTTTCTTTCGTACTTTGTTGTTTAGGTCTTCATTTTCTTCCTTCATCTTGCTTTTTCTTTCTTCGCCTACTTTTCTTTCATTATTTCCAGTCGAATATTAGCCTTTTCAGTTAACAGCATACAGAATCATACTGCATTTCATCGGTAAAAAACTGTGCAACACTTCAATGACGACGACCAGCCTAGCCTAAGATTTCCAGCTGTGGGAGATAATAGAGAATACAAGGGAATGCATCCTTATACCTGCGGGATTTACACACTCTTACCTCTAGGGTAACTTTTCGGCCACGGTCTAGCTCTTTCTGTTAGCAAATGGCCTTTGGAATGAAGTGAGAGGTGATTAAATCTGGAGAAGTTTGTGCTAGTTGTATCTTAATTCACATGTGTCAGTTTTTTAAATCACTTTTGTTTATTAGTGGATTTGCTATTGGAGTCCAGCTGGCCGCTTTAATGTCGGTGTATTTCGTTTGTTTGTACATTTATAACCGCCTGAAGCATTGGGCTTTTAGGTTTACCTGCTAGAGGCACTTCAATTTTGAGCGTGCTCTCTGTCAATCACGAACTCTCTTTCAGACTCCCGTGGCAATCCACTGTGATATTCACACGAATCTAACGGATTCTGACTGGGTGCTTCATATTTCTGGAACATCCAGTCACTGCTTAAGAATTCATGTGGATGAAAATGTCAAAGTCTGAATTGTTTGAATTATACAATTATAGCGCCTTTGGGTCGAGACTTAATTGTGTCACGACATAGCCCTAGCACCCTTCGGTAGGTTTGGAATAGGCCTACTTAAACCTGTCAGCATTAATTTTAGTAATTATTCGACCTTGAATGCCACTTCCTTAGGCATAGTTGCCAGAGTTGATTCGAAACTTAAAAGTTTCTGGTGCACTGAATTTACTTCCTGATTAATATTAATTCCTGCTCTAAAATCGTCTTGAATGAAAACTCTTTTTGCAAGCTGTACAACAGTATGGACGTGTACAGTGTGTCCTGCAATGTTCACGTGTTCTGCGAACTACAGATGGCTTCGAACCACCCGTACTGAGTGAGCGCTGGCATTCTCATTGTCTACTTATACAGACTACATCCATTTCATACAAGAAGTTACTAAGTGTTCGGCGGCAGGTTCAGAACCAAGGTCCCATTATAAGAATGAACCAAACATACAGGACTCACAATTGTCTTCCAATTCTATTTGTTTTACATTTTTCCAGGCGAACTTAAATGAATGTGTCTCTAACGTTTCGGTCATCCTGCATTTACGTTATGTTATCCTGTTAACTTTAAACTATGTAAAAACCGAATCGCGTATTGGATAAGGATTCCGTTATTTTAACGTACCTTACAATTTACAAAGTAAAACGTAAATACGTAAAATACACTTGCATTCTTTTTGTATCCATACATTTGTCATTGCTACGGTCGACAATTTCATGCAGCACAGAAGCAAAAAAAAAATGTACAATATGAAAACAAACTTGCAACAGCACTGAATTCTGTACCAAACAAAAAGAGTTTACGAACTTAAAATTTTCCTATGGGGACTGACACAAAACAGCAGGAAAAATTACGAAAACTAAAACGTAACTCTCCCGGAATACTGAAATAGTCTATATCACTGAATTCAAAGCAAAGCAATTTGAACTGTTCGTGGATAGAAAGGAGCGCTTAATCTGATTCAAAGTTTCCATATAAAAGCACAAACGTTTAGACAAACTAGCAAAGTATTATTTGAAACTCGAAACTTTAAGCCCTTTAATTAGATCACACATAAAGCCTGCATGTTCCAACGAGAATTAAAATGAAGTAGATTATTTACGGGTTGAATGTCAATGTAAAAGGACTGCGTCTGCTAACAACGACAGGGAATTAATCTAGGGTGAAAAACATTACACATGAGAAGGTTTTCCTTTGGACCACGTGGGACAAGTGTTCAGTGCGAAACTGAAGCTTAATATCATGAGGCGTAACGTTCTGTTTCCCATACAATTTTTCATTCCAAAATCTCCATTTTGAATTATAAAGAACGGTTAATTCAATGGACACTGGGGAATATATTACTGAGGAACAATCTGCCCGGTCTCAAGCTGTCCACTGATCTGCATCTAGTACAGAGTTTTGTAACACGTGAAGTAGTGCAACTACTTTTCTCCTTCACGTACTTTCACTGCTTGCACAGGGCACCTTAACCCTTTACAATATGATAACACATGGGCGAGATTACAGATCAAAAAAAAAAAGATTCACAAGACCTGGAATGTTGGAAATCAGCGGGAGACTTAGACCCATACTGCAGAACAGGCCTAAGACAATTCTTAAAGGAAGAGAATAAAACTGCGTCGACTGGATTCATCTAGCTCAAGAGAGAGACCAATGGCGAGCTCTTCCTATACAGGTAATGAAAATCTCGGTTAAAAAAAAATCTTGAAAAGGAAAGAGACTGTTCTACTCCTTGGAGTTGGATAATTATGATTTAAAATTACTGCATTACCAGTTTATTTATATTACAATACTAATCCCTTCAGACCAATTTTAGGAGCCTTCACAAAATTGCGAAAAGCGAATATTAGCTTCATGTCTTTCCGTATGTCTGTCTGTCTGTCCGTCCGTCCGTCCTTCCGTCTGTCAGTCCGTCCGTCCGCATGGAACAACTCGGCTCCTACTGTGCGGATTTTTACGTAGTTCGATATTTGGGCATTTCTCGAAAATCTGTCGAGAAAATTCAAGTTACATTAAAATCTGATACAAATAACGGGTACTTGACATGAAGACAGTGTCTCGCTGAATTCTTCTTACAATGTGAAATGTTTCGGACAAAACTGTAAAGAAAATCAAAACACGCATTATATATTCAATAACTGTTTTCCGAAAATCAGCCTGATTATGAGATAACGCGGAAAAATATGGTTTAGTCAGGCAGGTAACGTGGAAAAATATGGTTTAGTCAGGCAGGTAATGTGGAAAAATATGGTTTAGTCATGCAGGTAACGTGCAAAAATATGGTTTAGTCAGGCAGGTAACGTGGGAAAATATGGTTTAGTCAGGCAGGTAACGTGAAAAAATATGGTTTAGTCAGGCAGGTAACGTGGAAAAATATGGTTTAGTCAGGCAGGCCGCAGACGATATATAATACGACGCATGCGCTTTGCATGCTGGGTAACTAAGGCTATAGACACACACTCAGAATATGTAACACTTATTGCTTTTCCACGGCAACAATGGTTACAAGAAACGCGCTGCAGTGTTACGCTGTATGTCACTGTCTGTCCTGTTGTGGTACTGTTACAGCACTGGCAAGTTTTGGTGATCAGAAAAACGTCTTAAAACGAAGTGGATGTGAGGAACTAGCGCAGTACGTCACAGAATGAGAAAAAGGAAGAAAAATCACAGACAGCTTAATTAACACAGTCAATAACTATCGCAACGTAACAGATTTACGCAGAAGGTGGCGGTCGCTGAGCTGATCAAGGTGAACCCCCCATACGAAAGTTAATTACCGTGTTACAAAGAGCTACAAATGGACCCGCTGAAGGCTACACAATGTAAAACGAGATAGAAGTTTAAAAAACTTATTTAAACTTGGAACGAATATAATAGAACAAAGCAAAGGCACTGTATGAAAATATGTAGGGCAAAATATGTAAAAAGGAAGAAATACGGAAAATACCCCCTAATTCGCAATACAATTGAACCAACATGCAGGATTCTTGACTAAATTATCCAGACATATCTTGTCACGTTTAGTTTAAACTCTGTGCAAAAACGTCAGCCAAGTTAATCTCCTTGATGTAGAAACATTACCCATTTAACTCCCAATGGTCACTAACTGCACCACACGTTGTAACTGAAGAAACGTTGCAAATTTGACAACAGATTGTATTTTTGTCTTTTGTTTGTCTTCGTAAACATTGATAATTTCCCTGAACAACTTTAGTCGGTTTGTCTTCATAACGGACGGACTCCATTCTGTTTTCGGCAGGCACTTAATTCTCTTATACAATTTACACGAATGCCAGCCTTCGAAGGATTAATAATAAGCTACGAATTCTGCACTCGTGGTTGGTAAGTATTTTTTAAAATCAACCCTAATGCTGATTATCTGGAAAACATCGATAAATGTATATAGGGGTTAACAACATACTCACGCCTTCAGTGCTAGATGGTAGCCAGTAGTGAGCCTCACGCTTCGGTCGACTTTGTCTCCGTTAAACAGCAAATTGTGTGTGCCTTAGTCAAGGTCACCATTGATGTGACAGTTAAGGGACAATTTCAGAAGTTCGTAACGTAATCCAAATATTTATTAGGTCCAAAAATGTATTGCAAAACATTTCAAATTATTCTTTCCTCAGTCAAGAGTCCTTACTTCTGTACCATAAAGAACCCACGCACACAAATAAACGTAACTTCACCACAATCTATGAATTACGGTTGTCAATTTCGACGAATATTGCAGCGAGGTATCTGATATTAAGGTGTGCTGGTAACAAGAGTAGCTTCTATAAATCATGGTAAAATGTCAGAATTTAGTTTGCACGCTAAAGGTTTATAATTCACAAGTATCTCGTTATGAAATATTCCATGTCCCCAAGAACCTGACACGATAATAGATAGCAACAGCTATTAAAATCAAAGCTGGAAAATCTACATTCGTGCTTTGGATTCATTTCCTTTCTACGGACACAAACTAGACACGATTTTTATCTTTCACGCTTACATTATACTACAGCAAAATAGTTTACTTCACCTAAAATAAAATGACACAGTGTATTTCCATGTTGGCCCACATTTATATATCTCTTGCTTTTGTCAATATTGACATGATATGCCTTACAAAATCCAGAAGAGACATACTAGTGGCATAATAAGCAAAAAGAACAGCACGTGAAGTATGTCAACAAAAATTAAAGTGAAAATATTTAAACCACTACTCAAGTAACATTCGATTCACATTATTATCATTATCGAAAGACCGTATATTAGACAAGGTTTACTTACTGAACCTTTTAAAGCCTAGCGGTAATTTTACATACGACCAGGTTTAACATTAAAAAAATTCTACTTGGTGCCCACATTGCGTTTATGTGTTTTGTACGGATCTCAGAACAAACAGCAACTTTTGCCTTATAAAACATTAAGAGACTGGTTTTTATAACCGAAGTGGAGAGTGTTTACAGCGCGGTACGCACTGAGTCCTTATATAAAACAGATACGCTTCTTCTTTAAAGGGCTTTTATAACCGAAGTGGAGAGTGTTTACAGCGCGGTACGCACTGAGTCCTTATATAAAACAGATACGCTTCTTCTTTAAAGGGCTTTTATAACCGAAGTGGAGAGTGTTTACAGCGCGGTACGCACTGAGTCCTTATATAAAACAGATTCGCTTCTTCTTTAAAGGGCTTTTATAACCGAAGTGGAGAGTGTTTACAGCGCGGTACGCACTGAGTCCTTATATAAAACAGATACGCTTCTTCTTTAAAGGGTTAAAGCAAGGGATCACTTTTTTTTCAGGCTCGAAGAAAGTTCAGATATTTATAATCCAGACAGATTTTCGGTGTCGTGGCATGGAGGCAGGACTGCTCATTCCTGCTATTCAGCAAACAAGCGAACCTTCCCACCACATAACAACACAGTAAACGTAATGTCCACCAACCATTCACCGTACGACGGTCACATGGAAATATAAAAAGTTTTCCCAAAATGACCCACGGTGCGAAGACATATTACACGACAGAAAATATGGATTGATTGAGTCACAATTTCTAGGAACACTGGGATAAACCTACGCTGATTGTGTGTGAAAAAATGTGAGGAAAGTAATTTCAGAGTTTGTGCCGCATGTTACCAGCAACTGAAACAGGCTGGCTTGTATCGATTGTTTTTAGTTTGAAATAAATGAACATCAGAACCAAAGATTCTGAAAAATAGCCACAGAAGCACAGTTAGATAACAAGTTTACACCTGTTGATTCTTGTTTGTTTACATACGCTTGTCAGAAAACAGCCGGTAAAACTGAAGGTCATGGCGGAATTTATACAATTCCTGCATCGTGCTATGGAGGTCCCAAGCCCAAAAATCGCTCGGATATAGGCAACCCCAACAACACCGTCGTAGTTTTCTTGAAGTCCTCAGTCTTTCAAATTCAGTGTACACTGGTCATTATACCATGCAATACAGTACGCTCGACATTCTGAAGGCGTCGTCAAAACATCGGCGATTAAAATAAGGATGCCCCGCGTACTAAATTACTTCTAAAATGCAATAACTCTGAAGCTCACCCCTGACATATATAAAATTACCACCATTTTCACAACACATAATTAATAACAAGACACGTTACTCTTGCGTTTATCCTAAAGGCTAAACATTACCTTCCTCTGGTTGTGTTTACTGTTACGACAAAGCGAGTGGCTATAGCCACGAAAAAGTGACGAAGACGTTTTGTTTTGTTTCCAAGGGATAATTAATGGGAGTTAGTATGCAGCAGTCAGTCTACGCAGCGTCTTTATTTAGTGCACCTGGACATTAAAATCTAAGACTATATGAGGTGAAACTCAGTGGCGTTTTTCTTCACTTCATAAACACGCAACCGTAAACATGCCGTGCGGAAAGCCACCAGAATGCTAGGCATTAGGCATCGTATAAGGAACGTGATGGTGGCGCCATAGCCGCACATTTTACGTCTGCTTAATGACTTACTCTTCGGCAGTACATGCATTTTTAAAAGAAAGCACAATCTAGATCATATAGAATAACTGTATTCAATATATTCAGCCATCACAGAACTCCAAACGTTTACACCCTAAACGACATAACGATTACTACATTAGGAATATTCGCTGAAGTAACAAAGGAGAAAATTGTTGTGGCGACCGTTATACATTACAATGAAATAGGATATTCATAAATGTGATGCACATTTACGTCCTCTTTAAACGACGGAAAATGAATGCTGAAGGCATGGAGGTACGTAATGCAGAACACAATGATGTTTTATTCTATTCAGGTACACGAAGACCTGGATAATGTGACAGATTAAACTGGACCTGAAACGTGGTGTACCGTGTGGTGCAAAAATGAAAAGCATACAGAACTGTTCGTGACTCCAGGCTTACTCCGCGATGGTGATGACAGCCGCGCTCTTCTGGGGTATAACGCAGTGTCGAGTGGTAATTCTTTACCGACGTTTCGGGACAACGTATCGGTCCTATCTTCAAGGTTATTTTTGGACTTCTTGACCCTTGAGGGATCGATACGTTGTCCCGAAACGTTGGTAAAGGATTACCACTCGACACTGCGTTATACCCCAGATTAGCGCAGTTCTCATACAGAACTGTTGTTGCAAAAAATCCTTGAAAGCGACGTTTCGAATATGTGATGCAGAAGTAAAAACATATCATAATCCTGGAAATTTTTTATTAGGAATTTTTCTCAGAATTTCGTTTATTGTCCTTATTCCGTACAGTTATAACCACATTCATTTCGAGTATTTATTTAGTACGATGGTGGCACAGTAATGGTACATGCAAGTTACTTGTACTCGCGCCGAAAAAATTAACGTCTTTATTCTAATTCCAGAATATTCCACAGAATTTTTTGTTACATATTCAAAAGCTAATTTTAAATGTAACGAAGGGAAAGTAGCCCGCTGTCTCGTTTTACTCTGTTCTGAATTTGTAATTGTTTTCGACGTTTTCTCAACTGGATAAGCAGCATTCTACTTAGCTCCGCACTAGGGAAATCCTCGGTCGAAAGTTTAGTCAGATTAATGACTAGTTGACTGTATATTTACGCGGTTTTCCTCTGACCCTCTAGGAGAATGGAGGAATATTTCCTGACACTACTCCATGGGCACTTCCTCCCGTGTTTTCAGACTCATTACTCCCCACTCAAACAATCGTGCGACGCCCCATAATGCAAGCTACACTGTTACATATTCTACAACTAAACAATATTTTCTACTTCTTATGGACATGCATTTTAACAAACACAAAAATTATTTTAATTAAAATGAGAGTACATTATAACCTACAGTCCTGATTATGTAGGAAGGTACAGGCGTAATGGTATTATTACCCTCAGCCATTAAACCTTTTAACCCTTTAAAGCCTAGCGGTAACTTTACATACCACCAGGTTTAACATTAAAAAATTCTACGTGTTGCCCACATTGCGTTTATGTGTTTTGTACGGATCTCAGAACAAACAGCAACTTTTGCCTTATAAAACATTAAGAGATTGGTTTTTATAACCGAAGTGGAGAGTGTTTACAGCGCGGTACGCACTGAGTCCTTATATAAAGCAGATAAGCTTCGTCTTTAAAGGGTTAAAGGCGAAGTCTGAACTGTTTCATTGAAAGACCCAGTTCGTACCGTGCAGTAAACACTTTTCATCTACGTTATAAAAATTAATCTGTGTATGTTGTATAGGGCAGAAGTCACTGTTTGTTCTGAGATAAATGAAAAACACATACATACAACGTGGACAGAATGTACAATTTTTTTAACGATAAACCTGTTGGAGTGTCAAGTAACCAGTACGCTTTAAAAGGTTAATCAAACGCCCGATTTTCATAAGATCACGTCTGTGTTCGATCTTGTTCATATTGCGCGGTAGTCATGTTTCAAAGCATGAAAATTACACGAAGTAAGTGTGCCAGCAGTGTCTTCTGTAATGGAGAGTGAAGTGCCTTGCGTATGCACACTCTAAGCTACGTAGCCCAGAGCTTGCTGAGGTATATTAAAATGCACGTACATGTTTATGTTACACAGTGTCTGTACTCTTACGTTATTGTGTTATTATAAAGTTTCTGGACGACAGCCACACACATGGAGTCTTGCCTGTGTGGTTGAAGCACTCAGCTTCGTGCTGCAGCTAATGGTGTCGCCTGTACCCCATTCTATGCTGCAATATTCACGCGTCTCATGAATTCGTGAGACAGACTAGAACCTCCTCAGCCTCTGTTCTTCTCTACTCGCCTCTTAATTGCTAAATTTCAAATTAAACACAACTTCACTCTTTGTGTTCAATGACTATAACGTAACATAAGTTTGATTTTTTAGCCCAATTAGCTTACTTCATAATGATAAAGACATTTTATTCACATTGTAACGGATCAAAACGCAGAGTGGTAAATTTATAATGGGAGAACCGAATTAAAGCTGATATGAAGTTCCTAAGAGCTGTGGCAGATTACAGGAAAACAGACAGAAACCAAATAATTTAACATTTTAGACAAAATAGATTAATTAAAAACAAATTAATTTCAACATCTAAAAATCGTCGAAAGCGGATTTCATAAAATATTTCAGCATTATGCACCCAAAGAAAAGAAAAGAATGTGTTAACCAAACACAAGATTTTCTTAATGGACTTTTTTACCCTTGAAGATAAAGTGATAGCACGTCCTGAAATGTCGGTACAGAATTACAAATCAACGTTGAGTAATAACCCAGAAGAGCGCAAATCTCACCTACACCGCGGTGGAAGCCTGAAATCATGCACAGTAACGACAGAAACAATGGTAAGCTTGGTAACCAAGGTAACCATACAAGAATGGTAACGTTCGTAACAAAGTACGTGGGCATTCATGTAAAGCTTTCGTTACTTTTATCCAATTATAACCAAAACTGGAACATGTCGACAAACTCGAGTAAAGTTCCCCAACAGCTATTTTCATGAAAACGCGTCCGGTGTGAGCCGAGTTGTTCTAACGGACAGACGGACAGACATGCCGAGGCGAATAGTCGATTTTTGTTACTTCTTGCGAACACGGCCAAAACGAATAAAGAAAGACGACGTGACGTCCATTTCACAGAAACGCGGGAATCCACATCGCTGTAATGTAAAAAGGGCTCTGTTAACGCTTGTTGGATTAAACATTCAGGCGTGCAATTGGAGATGCCCATTCCATGTGTAAACATGTCACACACGGCGGACTCTACAAGTACATTTGCATTTGTGAAGTTATCAGATCCCTATGCACGGGGATCAGCAGCTGAGCTATTCATCATGCAGCTTATGATACACGTCCTGAAAACTAACAACACTTTTTGCAAGAGTTGATACAGACTCACATGGCAGAGAATTAGACCTTGCGTACAAGAAGAATCACTTCTGAAGCTTCAGATACACGGCAAGACAAGAGGGAACGGAATATACTGGCGACATTTCATAAAATAACACTTTCCGGGCTTAGGTCTGCCGTATTCGCAAAGACATGAAAGGATAACTAGATTACACTACACCACGTAAGAGAAACTAAGTAAAATATATTTTGCATGTATTCGTGTATAAATAACTTAGGCAAAGTAAATATAAAACCATTACCTTAATTTATAAGGCGAATGTCACTCAGGGCAATTTCACTGACGTAAATAAACAACAGTAGTTAGACAAAGGTTTATTGTCTATGGAATCAATGAAGAACTTCAATCCATAATTTTTTAAAACATTTATAACAAACTTCCTTCCGTTATATCCATGTTATACAAATTCTGTGGCTGAATGCGCGTCTTCTTACCAGCGATTCTGTCTCTTTAAATCCTTAATATGTAGAAACTTATTATTCATTTATTTAACGTCAATTGGTCCATTTTTCACCGTGTACGTAGGTAAGTAACAATCAATAAATAATGCAATACAACATACATTACACCCATGTATGCCAAACAAGATAGCAATAATAATGAATGGCTGAGAATATATTTAATTTAAATGGTTGGCTAATACAAATGTAAAAACTGTTAAAGAGAAATTACATTTTCATCAACTAAGAACTGTAATTCAAGCGTAATAATTTAAGTTCAAATTTCAATTTTTATCGTTTAAGACACAGTGATTTAATGATTGAGAGAACACGAATAAATTCTACAAGTTTAAAGGTAGTATATTATCGTAAATAACACAATAATGAGATGCGCATTTGTTGTAAAATACGAACACGAAAGCAATATTCACTGTAAACCTGGTGGCACTGACACAAAAGCTTTTCTACAGGGCATTGTACCCTTCAGTCAACTGCCTGATGATGGTAGGTTATGACTGAAACGGGTAGGAGTTGTAACAAAACAGTTCACATACGTACGTAAGTGTGCACTGTTTTCGGCATGTATTTACTATGTGAATATTTGATGCGCTGTATCAACAGCTGATGTTATTTGGTATTAAATTTCACGTCGTCTCGCCAAACACTAAATCTACTCCGCATAGCATTGACGTCCCTTACTTCTTTTCACATAATTGCTTCAATTTCCTTCTTGAGTCTACCCTAAAACATCTGGCGTTGTAGACAAATTTTATGTCACGATTCTCTGAAGTCTTAGGGGAAAATATATAGAAATGGCTTCGACATTACTTGTAACTGCATCGAAATTTCGAGGTCATGCTCCCCATTTCCAGTTGGTCTTCTAAGTATTTTTATTCGCCCATGTTCTCAATCCGAAACACCGCAATCCCATTTCCTCTCCTACACTCCTTCACTAGTGAACGTGTCCTGAAATTTTTTGAGGGTTGAAGCATTGCGGTGGTGTGTCGGAGGATGGAAAATGGGTTCCGGTCAAAGCAAGAATTGCTGGGGTAAGGGTAGGAGTTCAAGATGTGGTGAAGGGGAGTGTGTGTGTGTGAGGATGTGGGGAAGGGGTTACATGGCAGTTAAGCGCCGTCCCAGACTGTGGGTGGTCCAGGTCATAAAAATTGTGTTTGGCCTTTCGACTTCTTTCTGACTCTTCTTTCTTGTCTCAACGGCCTGCGACATCTTCCAAATTCCCACGGTCCGCCCGCAACTGGCCAGACGTCCATACCTCTAAGATCGGTAACTCTCCCTAGCCACCTTCGCCTGTTGATATATTATCCATATTAACATGAGAGTAGCTGATAAATTTCTAACGAAATTGTTCGGAACATGACGAATGAAGGTCTCGTGTCTGACGTGAAGATTTCATAACACGTCTTTCATATGGGGCTTCTGAAAAATCAGTTCTCTTGCGCTCCTCGTTGGTCACTATAACCGAACATTTCGGTGGTTCTCAATGAAGGTCAGTTGAGCACTACTACTACTACTACTACTACTACTACTACTACTACTACTACTACTACTACTACTACTACTACTACTACCATCATTACTACTACTACTACCATCATTACTACTACTACCACCACCATCATTACTACTACTACTACCATCATTACTACTACTACCATCACCATCATTACTACTACTACTACCATCATTACTACTACTACCATCACCATCATTACTACTACTACCACCATCATTACTACTACTACCACCATCATTACTACTACTACTACCACCATCATTACTACTACTACCACTACTACTGCTGCTGCTGCTAGTACTACTGCTGCTGCTGTTGCTGCATGGAGTAGAGTCCTTCTTGAGAATGTAACAGGTCAGTTGATCAATGCGCTATGGAAAGGAGAACACCCGAAACATATTTCAGGAGATGTTAGTATGTTCCGAATCCTTCTATCAATGAATTAATGATCGTCATAGGACGTCCATTAACGCCAAACGCAAAGTTACTAAATAACAGGTATGTAATCGAATTACCTCTCCCTTCAATTGATGCAACAAAATGTTAAGAATGGGCTGCTATATAAAGTGAAATACGAAAGAATACACGTAAATTTTTTCAAGTAAGAAACTTGAATATCAGACAGACAGTAAATAAGGCGGCAAGGGGCACTCCATCTGAATGTAAATTATAGTAATAAGTGTTTAAATATAAGTTAGAATTTACAAAGAAATTCATATCTACCTTCAGGTTTAAGTGTAGAAAGAATTGTTTTGACACACTTATTAGCATAATTTACACTCAGGTACAGTTTCGTTTTGTGTTTTCAAAGTCCGAAGTTTGAAACTAGAGTTTCTTACAAAAAATTAATTTGCTTTTTTATAGATGCCACCTCCTCTAAATTTTCGATATTTACATTTTATCGCGTGAAAGGCGAGAAAAGTTGATTGATTCGAGTACATATTTATTACATTGTAACTTCCTGTTTCGAGTTAATGCCACGTGAAAATCTGTAGTTCATTAGCGAAAGTTTTCAGAACGTATAAACTTCTCAGTCCCACTTGTTCCTTCTTTTCCAAGCGCACGATGTTGCCTCACCTCCACTAAGAATCACATGAGTTTCGATTAAAATAAAACAAAAAAGAACATCACATAACCGAGTATTCCAAAACCCAGTCCAAGGACTGTTATTACAGTCTCGTGTTACGAAAAAAAAAACTTTCATTCTTTACGTCCCGAACAGCTTTCTTAGCAAGCGACCGCACTACCAACAATTAAACGTGTTTATTCTTTCCCCGCTTTGATCACTCTTCCCTCCACAACGGTGTAAGACTAAATACCCGCGTGGGCTACCGACATTTCACTCACCCTATATTCACCACATTATAACTCTTTTTCTTTTGTGAAATGGCAGTAAAGTTGTATATTAATAACACCATGACAACATGTTTCCCAAGTCACGCATATCAACGTGAGTTAAATGTATCTGCATATTATATTGTACTTCGAAATACACGTGGAAACATCATATCTGCTTTATAGGGCTACAGTATTTCTTTCATGGAAGCAACAGCCAGTATTGTAAGCAATTTTTTTTGAGTAGGTCATATTAATTTTAAATTCATAAAACTTTCATGAAGACAATAAAGATTGGAACACAACGGAATGACTTCTGATGATAAAATAAGGAGGTCACGCACAACGCACGCGTCTGAATGTAGGCCGACAGCTTCCAGCGTGATCTTGTGAATGGGTGGAGGGTTGTTACAAAGCGTTACGATACCCGCATTACGCAATGCGGAACTAAGAGTTTCCGAATTATTATCAGATTACAATGGTGTCTGGTACGATGGTAAAAGACAACTGCGAACAGGACAATCATCGCAATAACATTACATTAGAAACAGTTGATAGAATGAAAGAACGTGGCCGTAATGGTGTAAAATACCAAGTTACCCAAGTAAACTGAAATGCTAATATAAATCTTTAATCCTTCAATATACGAACTTTTGGTTTGTAGTAAAACTTTTTTTGTGGTGTTTGCCTACAGAGCTACGCTTTACCAGCCAAGGAGCTGCTACAATGTAGAGTAGGTGCAATAAACTATACAGGGTGGGGCCTTGTTAGCCCTGACAGAATGGAAGCCCAGCATCAGGAAGTACAGCAGTTCATTGCTAGTGCACTTCAACTCCTTTAAAATTACCCATACAAGGAGCTGAAACTGATTAAAACCACGTATATTCTTAGATTTTTGTGTTAAAGGTGAAGGTAGCCGTTAAAGGTGAAGGTAGCCGATCAGGAATGTGCTGATTCCCACTCCGGGTGTCCTAAAATGTCTAAAACTTTAAATCGAATACATAACGTATACATAAAATGTCTCCTACACTGATCAATAAAAGTTGAGAAGACTAAAGACCTAAAACGCTACACAGACCATGCCAGTAAAAATGCAGACATTTCCTTTGCATAACTGTATCTTACACTTAACCTTTTAAAGCCTAGCGGTAACTGTACGTACCACTAGGTTTAACATTAAGAAATTCTACGTGGTGCCCACATTGCGTTTATGTGTTTTGTACGGATCTCAGAACAAACAGCAACTTTTGTCTTATAAAACATTAAGAGACTGGTTTTTATAACGGAAGTGGAGAGTGTTTACAGCGCGGTACGCACTGAGTCCTTTATATAAAACAGATACGCTTCGTCTTTAAAGGGTTAAACTACCTAAAGTCATACAACAAAGTCCTTGAAAAACGAATACTGCCTCAAGCAGTCAGGAATATCCCTGCCTTCTACGAAACCAGAAGTTTCACCACTGTGTTCACAAAGGCCCGCCACTTGTTCCTATCCTGGCCGATATCATGCCAGTTACCATCATTCCAACATATATTTAGGGTACATTTTGTTATCATATTCCCATCTACGTCTGGTTCTTCCATATGACTCTTGCCTTCAGTTCCCCACCGGCAACCTACACCACTTTCTCTGCCCCCTGTACGTGCCATGTTCCCTGTACCCATCTCGCTTCCCTTGATTTCCTCACCCCAATATTTTGTAAAAAATACAAATTATACAGTTTCTCATCAGGACATGGCTCCAGCCTCCTGTTACTGCCTCTTCAACACTGTTTTCTCCAACACCCTCAGCCTATGGAATTTTCTCAATATGAGAGATCAAATGTCACGTCCACCTAAGACAGGAAAAATTACAGTTGTGCATATTTTAACCTTTAAGTTTGTACAGAGAAAAGCGTAAGACAAAAGAATCTGGACCGAATGGTAACAGGCGTTCCGTGAATTTAATCTGATACTCATTCGCTCTTACATTCAATTTCGATATGTGTTATCCCGAAATATCTACAATTTTGCCACACTTCCAAAGGTATAGTAGACGTTTTTATGTCACGATCTGCCCTACATTCTGTTGACCAGACACGCATACATCTATATATATATATATATACATATATATATACATATATATATATATATACACGTACATAGTTTTCTTCGCATTTCCTTCTGAACCATCCTCCTCGTTAGCGACTAATAAAGCATTTGTGTTTTTCTCTAGAACAAACGTTGACAGGACCGACTCAGTTTCAGTCCCTCCAGATTTAAACTGTGCGTTCCAAATGGCATATTGTTAAGCAAATTTGAAAAGCAATGACAATTAATATCTCATTATCTTCAAATATTGTGAATTGCTAATATATCAGACCAGTCTTTGCCGCTTCGTGTTTACCGTACCTTCTGTCACAAGCCATAAAACCGTTTAGAAGTGGGACCATAAATCTCCTCTCTCCATAAACTTCGTCTCCAGTTCAGCAGCTGTCATCTGACAAATGAAACGTCTTCAATATTTCTCGACTCTTTTTCTGAGTCTACAACACAAAATTATGCGTGTGAACCTTCAGTTACACAGCAGTTGCAACAGAATACACAATTCTGACAGAATAACATTCATAAGCTGTTCTTTGAAAGGACAGTGCAGTGTGAGAATCAAAAAAGACAAACAGATACAAGCGCCTAATCGTTTTAAACTGAAGATATTTAGAATAACGAGCCTCATTACATTATTTTAGACTATTTTTTTTTCCAGCAGCTGAACGCAAACAGAAGAAGGTGAATTCGATTTCGAAATTCTATGATAAACTTTCATCAAGTACGTGAGAATGCTTACAAAGGGGTCCTACCGTCGATGCATTACACTTAAAATTCTGTTGTTAGTAAGCTTTAAATGCAAGTCGAAGTCACGTTGATTAGAGAGACGGTGCCCCGAGAATGTGTCAATGTACACTGCAAATTAGGTGTTAAAGTTATACAAAAACACTCTGACTTACAAAGAATTGTGGAATTGTACAGTTGAGTTTACATCCTCACGCGCATTAGGTAAAGTTAGAGCTATCCCTGTACAAGCCAGGAAGGCAAATAGGGGGAGACGAGTTATAGCTCCCTCGGCATTCGATGGAGGTGAGAGGTCAGCTACACGACCCGGCCGCCATATCCCAGAGGAAGGAGCCAAGGTTTCCTTTGAACAGGAACCAGGGTTGGTCCGAGGCAGAAGAAGAAATATTCTTGTCCCTAGAGGAAATCGCATCCCGGAACGTTCAGCACGTAGCTTACTCACTACACCAACTGAGCTATCTGTGGTCCTTTGCATTACGTATCATTCCTGTACAGAATTCAAGGTACCCTGTCATTATGAAGCACCAAGTCATAAAGGCATATGGTGCCATGGAGGTGTGACTGCCCTCATTTCTAACCTCGGCTCTAGATGGAGATAAATGTGTAGCTTCACGTCGCGGCCGCTTTATTCTCAAGAAAAAAGCTGCTGATGCGGATTAAATACGAACCTGCCTGGTCCGCAGAGGTGGTTTGGATGCTTTGGAGAAAGGAAAAATCTTCCATTCCTGCCTGATAATGTCCATTCCGTAGCCCAGTCACTCTACCGACTGACATATTCCTGTTCCCAACACTGGTTTACACGAACTTCGTAATACACTAACGCTCCCTACCATTTCTTCAGAATATTTTGCCTTCTATTCTGCCATCCAGTAAGACATTAAAAAATGGAAAACATAAGGGTGCGCCTACCCGCTCTTTTATATGGCTGTAAAACTAGTCCTTATCCGAACTGACGAAAATATGCTTCAGGTGCTTGAGGACAGCGTGCTATGAGTGTGGCTGAAGCTGGAAATAATTTGAATTCTTCGCCAAACATGCTGTTATTAAAGCGATAAAATCGGGGAAGATAAGGATAACAGTGGATGCATATAGTATGGGAGAGATTAGACATTCATATGGAAATACGTCGAAATATCTGAAGGAATGAAAGCATTGGAGAGACCTGTGCGAGACGACATTACTAAAATGTGCCGTAAATAAATAAGTTGTAAAAAGATCGATTCAACTCATGTGAGTGCTGATAAAGTTCAGTGGCAGACCAACGCGGTCGTGGCACTGAGCTTTTGAGTGTTATGTTAGGCGAAGCATTTATTTACTGAGACGACCATAGGCCTTTTAATAGCGTACTTTCCTTCACGGAGAGTTAATTAGAAAATTCAGTTTACAGCCAGACTAATACGCTTAGTTTGCCGTTTACACCCACGCAGCCTGATGATGCGTTCACAGGGGATAGCAGATATGACCTTAACACATTCGTATTTCCAACGCCCCTTTGAATTTCGAAGGTCAATTTTGATAATTCCGGTCTCTAGCACCTTCACTTGCAATTTCTTCAGTATATTCTTTCTCCCTCTGACAATTGCATGGGTAGTGACACACTGATCCTTAGAAATTTTTGCTTCATTCTAACACCCAAATCTGTCTAGCATTGAAGCAAAATTAATCGGCTACTGGCAGACTTCTAAGTGCATTTGGCGACTAACATTGCAGTATTAGTCACTTAAGCTTTCATCAACTGATCGACGGTTGAAGGAACAACCGTCTGTTAAAGACAGTAATTTAAGTGGACTGAACTGGACCTGCGTTCTAAAGTCTACGATGTTCAGGACTGTTGAGCAGCATATGTTGTAAGAACAGCGAAGACCTCAACTACACCGCGGCGGAAGCACGAAATCTCGCAAGTAACAGCGCTGTTAAAATTACAAATTCCAATCTGCATTCAGGAGAGGTACCTCTTTTTTGTGGTGACTAAAATATTCTGTACTAGATCACTGTCCCTCAGATTGTTATGTTGGGGGCGTCTGAGATCACAGAAAACGCAATGATTCTAAACCGAAAAAAGGAAATTTCTTAAAGCTGACCGACTACATTCCTCTAAAAACTCACTACATTCCTCAGAAACCTTACTAATCCTCAAGCATTAATTCTACAATTATATTTAGCACTGGTTTTAACATAAAGAATTTTCATTTTGTCCCAAGAGCATATTTATGACTTTGGTATGATCTTCACAAAATACAACAATTATTTATAGTCAACATCATCAATTGTCATCATTATTACTTCCCAACTTCGTTTCTAATACTACTATATTTACTGTCGTGGCTCGAATGGTAACTGTCACATTCGTTAATAAACGTAAATGATACACTACATCTAGCATTTCTTGTAAATGTCACAGTTTGTGACAGATCCTGTTTGCTCTTTATCACACACAGTGTGTAATGAAATTAATGAAGCTACACAATACTAAAGTTTCAGCTCGAATTACATTAACAAGCAAAACCTCTTTCCGGCTAAATCCATTATGTCTCCAAACATTTTATTTGTGAAAGGGCTTATACGACGCGAAAAAAAATATATATACTTCAGTTACTTTTAAGAGTAAAAATAATTTGTTTTGCAGGAAAAGCACTTAAAAAACCAGTATTAATATTTGTGTATATGTTTGCATGATCAAACTACATAGTTAATAAATAACGTGTACACCATGTGCCAGTTTTCAACATTCTATATCACAGCAAGTTTAATGAAGGGAGATACTGCATTACCGGTACGTAAAAACCGATATTAACCATAAATATTCGCTGCCAGACGCCTTCAATTTACACACCAGTAAAACCTTTAGGATGAAACATGTTTTGTTTCGTTTCACTTCAAATGTAGTCGATTATCGACATTCCGAGCTTGTTCCTGATATCCTTTGCATTTTGTGATCGATAGAATCATACTCGGATGCCGAGAATACAACTGCCAGACACACAAATCCGTGTACATCAGAATTCCTGGATGTATTTTCCAACTAACGCCAACAGTATGCTATTTATAGTACCGTAAGGATTAAAATTTATATCTCTGTCTGCAATAAGACGCATTTTACGGGGCATGAGAGAACTTCTATTTGCCATTCAAGAATTTTGGACATGAAAGTAGTGAAATAAATCTCAGCACCTGTGTTTCATATCTCGAAGGACGCTCTATAAAAAACAGATATATACTGTATACGTACGCATACATGTGTGTGTGTGTGTGTGTGTGTGTGTGTGTGTGTGTGTGTGTGTATGTGTGTGCATGCAGGCAGAAAACTCGTTTAACCTTTTAAAGCCTAGCGGTAACTTTACGTACCAACAGGTTTAACATTAAAAAATTCTACGTGGTGCCCACATTGCGTTTATGTGTTTTGTACGGATCTCAGAACAAACAGCAACTTTTGCCTTATAAAACATTAAGAGACTGGTTTTTATAACCGAAGTGGTGAGTGTTTACAGCGCAGTACGCACTGAGTCCTTATATAAAACAGATACGCTTCGTCTTTAAAGGGTTAAAACAAACTGCTGAAACTTGTAATGTCCTCACACTGGTAATATCTCTCTCTGTGGATTAGACGCTTTCTTGCAAATATAATGCTATTCAAATCAGATACTAAAAAATTTTCCTTCCTTTTTTAAATCCAAAGATTCATCACCGTGTTCAATACACCCCGCCACTGCCTCTTCCCTAAGCCCCACATGAGTCTCATCCACCTCCTTCCGCTCTGTTTCTTTAATATCAATTTTAATATTATACTGACACGTCTAGTTCATCTAAACGGCTTCTTCCGTTCAGGTTTACCAGCAATTACGAGTTATTACAATAAAATCGCTCAAAAGTAAACTTATATCACCATGGCGGTTGCCTAGTCGGTATGACTAAGCTACGGGCTGGACAGTCTGCGGGTTCGAATCCAGATAGGCAAGAAATATTCTCTTCTCCGAAACGTCCAGACCAGCACAGCCATACTCCTATTCAATAGGTACTGGGGTTCCTTCCCCGGGGTAAACCGCGCAGGGAGTGAAGTTAATCACTCACCTGTTCTAGTGCCAAGGTTAAGAAAGAGTGGAGCTAGACATCTACTCCCCCTACATGCCTTCGTGTCGTGCACAGGATAAACTTTACGTTTCATCGTTACCGCCGCTAAGTAGGGTTGACTCAGTTAGGCTCTTGTGAACACAACATAGTACGAGAAACTTGTCTGACAGGTGAAAAACTGGCACAGATTTTTTAAAAACGATCGTCTGCAATGAAAGTAGCCAGTCAGTAAAGTTTAAAAAGTCCAGTTGATACCAGCATTGCAGGGAAAAATATGAAACCCGCTTTGGTACGCTGTGTGGAGAGCTAGTTGGTATTACCGAAGAAAAAACCTCAATGAACCAATGTAAACAAAAATAAGGCAGATGTGAGATATTCCTACACATTACTTACCGCAGACACGTACTATATCACCCAAGCGCTTAGAAAGGCCGTACAGGTTTATTTCGGCTCTCACATACAACAATGCCGGCATTAGAGGTTGCGGGTAAAGGGGGTGGAGACAGAAAAACAAGGGAGCAGCTGACAGAAAACAAATGCATGCCATGCCCTTTCGCCCGGCATCGATGTTTTTCACCAGAGCCGCAATGTCCCTTGGGGGTTGAAAGAACAACAGTACTACCATACGGGTCACACGCTTCTCCATCGATCGATCCTGTCATAAAACTGTTATAATTTGTCGGGTCACTGTAGCTTGTTTTCTACTCACAATTCGTTAGGACGCAATGAGAAATGCGTAAGGAGAAATGTGACTCTGGTATTCTCTTTTCCTACATACTTATGCATTTGAAGAAGAGCGCCTCACGTTGTCCTGAATTATGATGGTCAATTTCACTTGAGGCCTGAATGTTTCTCATTGTGTTTATGTGTTGTTATTCTATACTGTCTTCTAAAAGTATATAATTTTGGTGATATTTCATCCAAGGAGTTGCAGTTTCTCGCTACAAGACATTCGTAAATATACAGTAGTGAAAGAAAGAAGGAAAACAAACAAACAAACAAAAAGAAAGAAAGAAAGAAAGAAAGAAATAAAGAAAGAAAGAAAGAAAGAAAGAAAGCACTATTACTCGAACTCAAATCTGCACTGCCATCAAAGTCTCAGCTGTTTGACACAGACACTCCAGAAGAATATTATCATATGTCAATAACACACATCCTCCACTGACTGCAGTAGACCAAACAGTAATTGGTTTGGGACAAAACTAGGGCAGAGAAGAGAAGAAGATGCATACGTCACCTGAAGAGTCATTCAAAACCTAATTTTATTCTTTGTTTAAGGATATTGAAAACACAACTGCTTATTCACGCTGTTTGCGAACAGGAAAATACTGAAGTCTGAAGAGGTACAAAGGAGTGTGTTAAATATAAACATGTAAACTTCCTTTTTATTCTGACACCGAATACAGTAGACCACTGTCATTACGAATCTTAAGCTGTTACATTTGAGAACATCGGACCCCGATAAATTATTACCCGCACTTCATTCAATTCTCACACACCTCTCACAATCGCTGTCATAGTCACAAAAACGGCCGGTATTATCATTACAGTTTTTACACACATTTGCATTTACGAGGCAAGAATAACATTGCGAGTAGAATTACTGCCAAGTATGCATTCACAGCCGTATTCACTGTATACACGACAAGAGCCGACCCTTATATCTGTGTGTGCTACTGATTGTTGGTAATTTTAAACCTAATTTTCTTATCTGCAGGGAAATTTAAGAGAGTACCATGATATAATCTGAGTCAGCATCTAGTTCCTCCTAAAAACTTCATTAACGACTTCTTGGACTTTCAACAGACAACAGTCCATTATATGCCCAACTTTGTAGACGTTTCCTTTACTTTCCTATCTGTAGAGACACAAACGTACACATCACGCGAATGAGATGGGAGGGAACAATACGTCACGGTTGAAACGGTCTTTGTTAAAGGACCTTCAAAGCGTCTGCAAATTTACTGAAGTTATTTTACTGCACACTTGAAAGCAATCACAGAGTGAAATATATTTCCAGCAAGTGTTTGCTTATAATTGCAAACACTCCGCGACTTATGTAGTAGTTACGCTCCGACAGATCCGGTGCAAGTGAGTACAGTTGAAATCTGAACTCAGCTACCCTGTAACTTGATCGGCCGCAGCATTACCACCTCGTCGCCGTGTTATCGCCCAGCAGTATTCTTCCGCCACCTTCCTCTCAGTTCCCTAACATATGACCTGGTGGCAATCTTTTATGGAGAGGTGTACTGCAAAATCTGCAGGAACCTACGTGTTTACACTTCCAAAGCTTTCAGGATAACATCTTATGTCTTACAAACCTAGAGCAATATTCTGCCGGATTAAGAACTTTCTAGCGACTCTTAACGCTAACCGGAAAGTTGCTTCAAATACAGTAAACGCATGCGACGAGAGCAGTTTACCCTTGGTGTCCTTAGCCTTACACTATACGTACAATAACAACATATGAAACGCGAATTGGAAGCAACGACTGGGTATAAGAAATACAAGGCAAATTATTTTAGCAAACGATCATATAATACAATATGGAGAAACTAAAGGTAAATCAGGAGCATAATACGATACCTATAAATTAAAGGGTAAATAAATTTATTTAGCCACAAGGTATCGTTTACGAAAGTAGAATGTGCCATTTAAAATGAAGAAAATCTGTGAGATACAAGACTGTGACGGACAACTAACAGACCTTTGATACCTCGACAGCGATTTGTAAAATGCAAAGCAAAATTTGCCACGAACAGTAGCAACAATGTACAGAGGCCCTGGTGAGATAATATTAACGCATACAGATTTGAAATTAAACCGAATATAGATTAAAACAACGGTAAATATCCGTGACACAAGCGCGTGGAGCACAAAGATAGAAAGTTATACATTTGGCAGAACCCTTAGGTGGAAATATACCTCACGTACAAATATGCAGTAACAAAAATAAGAAAAACATGTCGAAAAAAATACACATAAAGGGATCAAAATACCACACGCACCGACTACGTGACGACTAGGGGGCAAACACTTACTTATTAGACTATAAAATATTTGTAATATTTTGCACTGTAAAATCATGTATATTTTTTGTATGTTTGTGACTTGTTCCACTTCCTATTGTCTTGTGACAATTTAAGGATCCCTGAAACGAATGAGTGAGTGAGTGAGTGAGTGAGTGAGTGAGTGTGTGTGTGTATGTGTGTGTGTGCGCGCGCGTGTGCGTGCGTGCGCGTGTGTGTGTATGTATGTATGGTGGAAATCGGACTCTGAAACATATTTGTCATGCCGCATCGATCATAACAAATGAAAGCCCACAACATCCATGCAGTGAACTGAGTGATCGATTGATTATACGTACCACAGGAATCTAGCCGAAACAAACGATGATAATAATGATGATGATGATGATGGGGATGATTATGATGATGATAATGATAATGATGATGATGATTATGACGATAATCTAAACCGACAGACGGGTATGAACAAATCATTTTTAAGAGTTTCCCTACACCCTGCAAACAATTTAGCGCCACCGGGTATACTTGGCCGTTATGTGCACATCACACACCCACACAGAAGCTAATTCTACGGTTACACATTATGCCACATTTCACTTGCATCGTATTATTTCAATCTCCATTCCCGCAAACAGATCCTTACCGAGTAGTCGAAACAAGTCGCATAGATGGTGCGAACGGTGCCTTTCGTCACAGTGAATACTGTTGCATGTTCCTCGCAGCGCATTCTGTTTTACGTCACCAAACCGAAACCGTTTGTTCCTAGCGAAGGTTGTCATGCGGGTATCTCCACCAAGCGTCGTGTGAACAGAATGACCACTCAGCTGGAGATGATTATGGAGAAGTTAGCGTAACACCTCGATGGAGATGTGGAGGTGTCAATTCATTGTACTTCTTTCCGTGGCCTCAGTATCAGCAGACACCACGCAAATGATCGTACGTGACAAACATTCTCCTCTATCATAAAACGTTACTGAATCATGTGGCTTAGTTACAAATAAAGTCAAAGGGACAACGATTTTGATAATATAGGCCTACTGGTGAAGAAACAGCAGTTTCACGTGCACACGATATGACAGCCAGCCAATCAGCATTTTGGAATAAGAAACTGAATGCGATTCTATGCCTCTTCTTGGGGCGTCTTTTCAGTTCATTGGTCTGCTGTTTTATGATACATATGTACAAGTATGTAATAACTAATTACAAATAATAAAGACCCTAATGAGACGCTTACATTCGCTCAGCTAGTTAAAAAATTACTTAGACGCTTGCAGAGTAAACATAAACAACCGATCAGTAAAATGTGACTTCACTGGTTGCGCTATCAAGGACGATTTCATTGACAGTGCCAAGAAATAATTACTTTAGAATATTTTGAAAGAAAAAACATGTCTCTGTCTAACAGATAAACACGCATATTTTGGCCTTAGAAATTACTTTAACGCCATATGATCGACCTAGATTAATTTTATGCCAGATGATTCATATTTGGAATGCGGGTAATGCGGTGGCAAATTGTACCCGAAGTGTTGGCAAGCAGTTTCATTCCCACACATAGCGTACTTCAAAAGTGGACAGTGTGTTTTCCAGAGTAAGCTGACAGTCTGAGTGTGTGTGTATGTTTGTGTATGGGTGTGTTTGTATGTGTACGTATGCCTGTGTGTATGTATGGGCCTATATACATGCGTGTATATGTGTGTGTTTACACGGGTTTACCCAGTACAAATGAAAATGACAGAAACAAGCGAGACTGCAATTTTATTGTATTTATTCACACATTTTCCATAATATAGATGGTCAACGTGGAAATCACATTTATCAGCGAACTAGAAACGACTGTGTTATAAAGGTGAAGATGGTATCGCAGATACCCGAAACTCAATGCTGAAAAATCTGCTATGGAATTTTCAGCCGTTTTTGATATAAGCACTGTACACAGCACAACAGCGTTCGTCTCACCTACTCTCACATGAATTCATCTTTCAGACATTATTTAGGCAGTCAATGCAGTACTCTGCTACACTACAAAGACTACGCTGCATTGCTTGGAAAGCTAACAGATGATAAGCCAGTCAAAAAATTCTCAAATTTGTATAGAACTCGAATTCTCATTACCGTTATTTTCACTTTGTTTTCACCGTGTATTTCTATATAATACTGATAAATCCACCAATAAAATGCACTATAGACGATAAAATCACTTTTTATTCACTCACTTCACCAAACCCGACATGTTTCGGTG
>BLKM01012018.1:1909073-1969073 GCA_013340265.1 Coptotermes formosanus
GGACAACGTATCGATCCCATCTTCAAGTGTCAAGAAGTCCACTTGTTGACCCTTGAAGATGGGACCGATACGTTGTCCCGAAACGTCGGTAAAGGATTACCACTCGACGCTGAGTTATACCCCAGAAGAGCTCAGATCTCAGGCTGATACATGACCTCACCTGTGACAAATCTCAATTTATCCAACGTAATGTCTGACGCAAAGATTCCCCAAGCATATATTCTTATACGGAGTCATCACTTGATGTGAAAAATATCGTTTGTCACTTCCTGTCGGTTCTCTTATTGGATTAACTTAGACCACGCCTACACGCTTGACGCAATATCGACGAGCAAGAAAAATCGATATCAAATACAGTACAGACTCCGCATAACGGTCATTAGCACTATCATACTTAACATCATTGCTGTTACTGATCATATTGTGGTCCTCGCAACTAAGTTATGTGTAAGTTATGCGTCTATACTGAAGCACAGGCATATTGTTGCTGAAGCTCCGGTAAAAGGCATTTACGGTGTCTTCCATATTTAATTTTGCTTCTTAAGAAACTTTTTTTATTCATTATTTGTGTATAAATTCTGACAGAAGCGAGGGTTTCAAGTATAGAGTTAAGATTCCTGGTTTAGAAGCCAATGACATAGCGATAACTCGTAAAATGTGATCAGCTAAGAGTAAGCATGCTCAACAAATTTCTGAGGTATGACTTGTGCTACTCTTGTTCTCAGTGCCCTCTTGCTCGCGCACTCCAATTCCCATTCACAAACAGCCGATACAAAGCATGGGTACTTAAATGAGCTTTGCTGTCTGTCGGTTCAGAATACCATGCCGAACAAAAGCATGCGACAAACATTATGCCGAACTTCTAAGAGGAACTTAATACGTGCAGCATTACATGAACATTAACATTAGATATTCTGCGGCTTTAAGAAACGTCAGGGTTGAACAAAATATCATAAATGTGATTCGTTGTTTAGAAATTTCGACTGTGGGTATTCCTACAGATTTCGTGAAGGTCGGAGAAGAAGTATCGAAATGCCGGTATCTTCACAGAAGATTTTCTTTATGTTTTCAAACCATCTCGCAAATAATGAAACAGTTTATACAAATATCCTCCCATAACGTCCTCAGACCTTATTTTAAAGATGTTATTCTCAGTCACTTAAAAATGCATGTCACACGGCTTATGTTGAATTACATTTTGTTGTACGTAGTTTTCAAGGAAGGCCTTGTGGCCTTACATAGTTTAATAATTTTTATCACGTTTGAAACCTTACAATCAAACGAAAATGAATAATTTAATATTCGAAAGCGGATAGGTTCATTCCTATTTTATATATAACAAATTTCAAGCATGAACCAATGTCTTAATATTGCGGTTCAAGTACAGCGAGATATCTCACCAAGTCAACAACAGTGCTTCTTGCTGTGAAAACAACTGGAATTTGGCATAAAGAAATATATGTGCTGATTAAGTTCACGCAACACACTGACTTCACTTTGATATCTTTGATATTAAATTCAACGCAATGTGGTGACATCACTTTGATGTCTTTGTTGACCTGCCTTCAAGGTATTTGGAAATGAGGTAGATGAGCCCGCATATGACGAAGAAACACTTGGAGAGGAGCATACCGTGCTAGTGACCAAGAAATATATTGCATAGGATTTAAAGTCCTCAGTGTAGTGACTGTAAATATTAAGTTTCTTCTAGGACGTAACACCTTGTACACTGGCAACAATTCAAGACGTTTGGTGAGAACCTACTGCGTCTACGTTAATGTTAGAATGTTCTATAGACCTGAAGAGCGAGGCATTAGGTTTGTCAGAAACGTCAGTAAATTTATACCAGACTACACGCTGTCACGCCCCAGAATACAGCAATTTATAATACGACATATAATATAGGATACATATTTCATATTTGCGGCAGCGTAAGTTTGCATCAGTGATGAGTGACAATATTTAACTCTATACAGGATCTGATCGCAAGTGAACTTCACAATAAATTCCCAAAATGCAATAAGCCATAGAAGTAACGTCTCCAGTTTCTTTAAACTTCATCAAGAGTTTAACCCTTTAAAGACGAAGTGTATCTGTTCTATATAAGGACTCAGTGCGTACTGCGCTGTAAACACTCTCCACCTCGGTTATAAAAACCAATTTCTTAATGTTTTATAAGGCAAAAGTTGCTGTTTGTTCTGAGATCCGTACAAAACATATAAACGCAATGTGGGCACCACGTAGAATTTTCTAATGTTAAACCTGGTGGTACGTAAAGTTACCGCTAGGCTTTAAAAGGTTAAATGTGATCGCAGGTAAGTGGCATACGGCACAGAATTAAAATAATGTCGGATCTTCAAGAAAATGTTATTATATAGTAGACAACAAGTGATTACCATACATAAAAGTGTTTAGTGATATAAGCGAATGAGGTCTGATGCCTCCAACCTCAAACATGATGGAGGCAGTAGGTTCCTACGAAATATCGACACGCATCCACCAGAACACTCGCCGTCACATCAAACAAGATGGGTCTGTTCAAGAAATCCTTCGTCCATCGATGCTTTATTTATAGTTTTCAATTTCGTTACGTATAAACGTATATTTTAACATGGCATTCGCATAAATTAGCATTAATTAAATTATTGTAATGTGTTACATTATATAACCACCAAAGCACACAGTAAGCTGTGCTTATGCTGTATCATTGCTTATCACACGTGTATCTCTTAACACGTTTCAGTCGCGACCGACTATCTTCTGAGAGATCGTCAAAATACACAGATAATACAAGATAGTAGAATATTGTTACATATAACTATACACAGTGATTAAAACACGTGAAATACACCCATCCATACTCATCAATCTAGTAGCCAGTATGTCCCACTTTTAAAACTACGTTTAAACATTTCTTATATTAACAACTTCAAGATCGGGGAGATCTGCGATCTTCTTGATTAATACACAGCATCGAATGGTAATCCTTTATCGACGTTTCGGAATAACGTATCGGCCCCATCTTCAAGGGTCTTCTTGACCCTTGAAGATGGGCCGATACGTTGTCCCGAAACGTCGATAAAGGATTATCACTCGGCATTGCGTAATATCTCAGAAGACGGCAGATGTCATGAACATCGCAGCGGAAGCCTGAAATCACGGAGGGAACTTCGAGGTCAATAAATTTCATTAAAATGAGAAAAAGAAAAACATCAATTAAGTTTCGGTTGTGTGTTACCATGTACACGTCTCAAGTATCATTCGTTCATATTATCAATCTTTAGTTTATTTTCACATTTTTGTTCGGGTGAGAACAACAAATGTCTTGTCGGCGGCGAAGTGTGATGTAGCCGGTTACCATTAACGTTCACGTGGACGTCTATTTCAGTTTATGTTCCGTCTTGTATACGCAGTACCAAACAGAATGTTACACCAAACAGTTCAGGGGGAAAAAAACGCGCATTACTTAGACTCATTTTTACGATGTGATTTTCATAGTCTTTTCTTTACGAACAAAATGTGTTCACACATACGACACACAAAATTTGTTCACACGTACGACACACAAAATTTGTTCACACGTACGACACACAAAATTTGTTCATACGTACGACACACAAAATTTGTTCACACATACGACACACAAAATTTGTTCATACCTACGACACACAAAATTTGTTCACACATACGACACACAAAATTTGTTCACACGTACGACACACAAAATTTGTTCACACGTACGACACACAAAATTTGTTCACGCATACGACACACAAAATTTGTTCACACGTACGACACACAAAATTTGTTTACATGTACGACACACAAAATTTGTTCACACATACGACACACAAAATTTGTTCATACGTACGACACACAAAATTTGTTCACACATACGACACACAAAATTTATCTGCGTGTCATGGTGAATGCCTTCCACAGTTTGACTGCTGAGTTCATCCCAAGGACTTAAGAAATTACTGCTTACATAAGTAAAATCACTGGATATCATTTTTACGCTTGGATGAATTGCGTTTCCTTGCTAGTCCTCCATATAGCCATTTTGTAGCTCTACACAGCAGTGCCCGACATTCGAATCAGCTGGGCTTCAAAACTGTGTTAGCCCAACTGCTTCCTTAGCAATGAAACAATCATATATTTAAGCTAATGACAAGCGAAAAACAAATAATCAATTTAATCAGTAAAACTTATTTCCCTTGTACTTGAAGGATGATAAACGCATTTACATTGGCGCCAGCTTCTTTGCTGAAAATAAACCAAATTAGCATTGTACTATGTACAGCGGGCCTCTATGCAATGTGATGTTAACCTATAAGCCAACTTAGCTTAGCCCCATAATTATTTAATAGAATTACTACTGGAGTAATAGACTTAACAGTCTCTAAGCTTCTTCAACGAGTGAACAAACACTACACAGTATCCGTCTCCAGTGGCGAATCCCAATTCGGAGATCAAGCCTGGCGAACGGATACACAAAAGCGTCATCGTACCGCTTCGTGCAACCTTGCCTTCGGATCAGAATCCGCCACTGCTCATCTCTCTCTCACTATCCCGAGCACGATTTTAACGATCCATTTTGTAACGCAAGTACGAATATTGAAATTAATACATTCTTGCCCGAATGCGGTCTGTGCATTAGGCTCAAAGAGGCCAGTAGTAATCAGCGACGAAAAACAGTATTAGGTAAACGCATTTTGAAAATATACATTTAATTTAAGACGTGTGAATGTGGCTTTAAACGATTACGAAACGATTAGAGACACCAGTCTTTGACATCAGAATAACTGAATAAAGCCGATTACAACAAGCTGACCACTTTTTGGAAAAAGGACGCTCAGATTTTTTAGCGAACATTGAGACAAGTGAAAAAACTGGACACGGCGAAGAAGGCACGCTTCCGTTGCAGCTTTGTTTTAAAGGCGTTGAAGGCACGATTTCATTTACAAACGGGACGGATTGTTTGTTAGATAAAAAATGACAATCTACAGTTAAATGAAGTGTTATACTTGGGGCAATGCATGTGCTTCCTCTCTTTGAAACGTAAATGGATTAACTATTTAGGCAGTCACACGAGTACAATTCTTAGTGAATCCAGGCAGTTGCGGACATTGTAGACATAGCAGTTGCCGATGTTATACATCAGGCAGTTACCGACGGTATACATCGAGGAATTACCGACGTTATACATCCAAGAGTTACCGACATTATATATCCAATAGTTACCGACAGTACACATCCAGGAATTACCGATGTTATACATCCGGGAATTACCGACGTTATATATCCAGTACCTACCGACGTTACACATCACGTAGTTACCGACGTTATACATCCAGTAGTTACTGACGTTACACATCCAGTAGCTACTAACGTTATACATCCAGGAATTACCGACGTTATACATGCAGAAGTTACCAACGTTATACAACCCGGAATTACCGACGTTATACATGCAGTAGTTACCGACGTTGTACATCCAGGAGTTACCGACGTCATACATCTAGTATTTACCGATATTATGTAACCAAAGTGACCAAAGCCATTTAGCGTTTATTCTCCCTAAATTACTTTTCATAATTACATACCGCAATTTTCACATAGTTGGCAACAATCGTATCCGTCATAATACTGTATATGAAGAAATGAAGTATTGTAAAGTACAATTCCTTTCATATGAGAAAAGAAAGACCCCTGAACGCGGACGATGTTATTCACAGACCTGTGGCAAAATGATCGTTGATTGTGTAAGTGACGCAAACCCGTCCAAAATACTGCTGCTTTAGAATCGTTTAGAATCGCGAATGTGGTCCATTAATAAACAACTTGCCCACAACAGACTACGTGAGGCAAGTTAATCGGATGGATAAACCATCAACCACACAACCACATTCAGACTGTATCTGTATACAGTCGCTAAGCACGTAAATAATACGTACCTGTGGTTCAATAGGACGGACACAGGCAGTAATCACGCTGATGTTGCTCTCACACAATCCGGAATAAAACACTTCACGTGCACGAGTGCGAAGCGAACGCAGCACGAAAAGCGCGGTGACGCCACATATACCACAAACAAATTTAAATAAAAAACAATGTGACGAAGTAAGAAACATTATCAGTAATTAAGTTTCACTTAAATGTAAATTATTTACATTAAATTAATTTTAGTTTCAATTCCATGCGATTCAAGCAATAAAAACTAATTCATCCACGTGTAGAACATAAACCCTGTCAAGAAGGAATTAACTCCTATTAACCCTTTAAAGACGAAGCTTATCTGCTTTATATAAGGATTCAGTGCGTACCGCGCTGTAAACACTCTCTTCCTCAGTTATAAAAACCAGTCTGTTAATTTTGTGTAAGGCAAAAGTTGCTGTTTGTTCTGAGATCCACGCAGAGCACGTGAATGAAAAGCGAGCACCACGTAGAAATTTTCAATGTTACACCTGGTGGTACCTAAAGTTACCGCTAGGCTTTAAAAGGTTAACTTATTAGAGTGTAGTGACAATTATAGTTAGATGTTTATTAGAAGCTCTGAAGACTCTCTGCTTCAAGATATATGTCTATTTCTGTACTGTGTTCGAAGTACAGCCAGTCCAGTGGATATTTCTCAATAAAATTTTGTATGCATTTTTCCTGACACTACCCGAACTGCATGCCGCCGCATAATACCCTCGATTTCAATACAAAACAAGTGGGTCCCTGTCAGCACAGCGTGGCACGTCCTCAGGTTCGGGATGGAGGAACAACCTCCAGATATGAAGGGTGGGTGCATATATGTTGAATAAGCAGTTGCGGACAGCAGACAAGGGGTGGTCTTTCAGCTTCGGAGTTGGGCGAAGTGCTAAAAACTCCTCGCCATAAAGCTTATGATGCTACGAAGCATTTCACAAGGTCTCGGACTTGGACTGATCCTTTGACCACTTGGAAGACCTAAGCGTAGATGGGAGGATAAAAAAAGGGGATAACCACTTTTAACGTTGTTGAAATTTATAGTTTATTTCATTCAGGATGTAAACTGCCTTACAATTCTGTTGCAACCATAAAAAAACGCACAACTTTTATAACGAAGGAATAAATGTTCTAGTCCAGCGTTTTAATTTTTTTCGTTTTGTGTGAAATCAGGTCCCTGTAATATTAACAAATGTATGTTACAATTACGTTGTTGGTTTGCCTGGTTGATTCCAAATGTTACTACTGTTGGTCTGAGGTAAATACGCAGTGGACATGCAGCAAAACGTACGAACAAACCAGCAGATTGTATGTTCAAACAATTCCTTCAGTCTTCTTTTTTTTTTTAATTTGCCACATTTCCTTTATTTGTGGGGGGGGGGGTCTCAACATGTGAAGTATCAATTAGCCTCTTTCAATGCGCACATCTACCCAACCATGCAAAAAACCCGATATGTGCTCCGCCATTCGTATTAACACCGTTTCGCCCCGTATCAGCCCCTACGTCTTCTACACCCTTCTCACATCCCTTTACCAATATTTCATCACCACTTAACACCGGCCTCACTTAAAAAAACACTCATGGTGGAGGAGGGGGTGGGAGACGGGAATTTGTCAAAACGTCACGTCTCATCACACGCGTCGAAATTCAAATTCACAATGAAATGGAAATTAATTAAAAGAATCACGGCATGTAACGTTCCTGCGCTAGGTTATACGGTCAAATTTTAGTCGCGTCTTTTCCGTGCTTTGTGGACGGCAGTGAAAAATGGATTAAACAATACGCTTTGCGGATCATGCGGATTGCCTTTGTATACAGACTAATGGAGCGCAACATTTATACATACCGTTCCATGCGTATTGCTTCTAAATATACTACCTTAGTAGGGAGTTTCTGAAAGAAAAGATGAATGTTACAGTTCATAAATAAAAAATAAAGGAGATTATCTGCAGAAGATGAATTACAGAGCCGGTATCCGTCCTCGAGGATTCTGCCCAAATTTACACCACGCTGCCTTATTACAGCACTTTGGTTTCTATTCGAACGACATCTAGATTAAATAACAAGCTGGGTTTTGCTACACTTCCACTCTCTTTGTTCAGGCAAAAAGTTGGGGTTCCAGAAGAGAATATGCCTCTTAAAATAATGACTATTTAATGTTATTCTGAGGTACATGTGACACTCCTCTTTTATCAGACAGGAGGTTCTGGCAGTCGAATAATGATGTCATAATCGATTAAAAAAGCAGTGCATAAAATGTCACCTCAGAAATTTAGAATAACGTGGCTCAGTTAAGCTTTTGATTTATTAATCTTAACTTGGATCATCCCGGTGTGTTACTTCAATTACAGTGATAATAAATACAGTCTGACACACCACAGCATGTATTTATTCTGCACACTACACCATTCTACTCCAAGGTTGTGCCAATATACTACATGTTTCGGCTCGGCCGAGCCATTATCAGGTACATGTATAAATGTTAGAACACAGATCCTCAATGTAATAATATAAAAATAGCATAAAAGTATTAGTATAAACTTCACTAATCCACTGTTTTTTTAGACTGTAAAACCATTCAGTGAAAAAACTGGAGTAATATAACCCTAAGCTAATACAATGATTGACCCAACTTCCATTCATGTGCCGGGGTTTTTCCGTAGAATACTCGAATCCGTTTCAGAAGATAGCTCTCATTTATTCTTGACGGTGAGTACCATTTTTCTTGAAACAGGTAAAGTAGGATCCAGTTTTACTATGATTTATTATCCTTTTAAAGCGTAGCGGTAACTTTACATACCGCCAGGTTTAACATTAAAAAATTCTACGTGGTGCTCACATTGCGTTTATGTGTTTTGTACAGATCTCAGAACAAACAGCAACTTTGCCTTATAAAACATTAAGAGACTGGTTTTTATAACCGAAGTGGAGTGTTCACAGCGCGGTACGCACTGAGTCCTTACATAAAACAGATACGCTTCGTCTTTAAAGGGTTATTTATTATTCATATACAGACTCTTGCTATTAACTAGCGCAGAGGAACAGGTTTCAACACAGTTATCCAAATAAGATTGAATTTTACTCCATGACGTAAAACAGACTTCTCCAAAGGGTTCTACATTATCAAAATGTCATATGTTTTTATAGTACCCGCGTAAATACAATCCTACGTACACCATTAGGCTTAAAAAACGTCATTATGTGCTGATTCCTTATAGCAGATTTCACCCAAACTGAAAAACAAATTTAAAAAGTGCGAACGTAGATTCATTTACGACGTTAAGTAAAATAAGGCCTTGACTCGTTATTGGCCTATTTTCACGGTACTGATGCCTGCTGAACGAATTTTTCTGAGGAACGTCCATACCAAATTTCATGAAAATCTGACAAACGTTTCAGCAGATAATACTCTCAGAAAAGGATACATGGATAAACGAATGGATGTACGGACGGATGGACGTGGTCTCCACATAATTTCTTCTTCTTTACTATAAAAAAATATCCCAGAAACTAAGACCATAATTTCGACGGGACAACGTTACATTATGTAAATGACAGAGAAACAGAAAACAAAATTCAAGCTCTTAAATTACAAATGTTGCTCAACGATGGAGACAATTTGGATGCTATATTTAAAGTGCAAATAAAAAAAAATAATTCGTCGTACAATACTACAACACAAACAAAATGTTACATATCCTTCTGCGCCATGGACTACATACTGCTCTACTGCCTCTGAAATTACTTACGTCAGCTATTAGTGTTAAATATACAAAGACTAGTTTGTCTCCACAATCATTGGTGGTTTTACACTTTATTTTCAATATATTGGCTACTTCCAAGTGTCTTTGTTACGCGTAATAAGACAGAAGCAAAGAGCATATCACTAAAGTGAAAATGTAAAAACAAAATATATAAATAAATCAATAAAAATAAAAGTAATTTCACTGAAACTCCAATTGTTTACTGAGAAACACATCTGTAATCTGTAAGAATAAGTCCACGTGAACACTTATCAGTTTCAGTTCCACCTGATATTAAGGACCTCAAATGTTCCCTACGTCTGTTTACTGCTCGAGTCCTTTCATCTGTTGCAAAACTTCCTATCCCTCAAAGAAATTCCGACATGGTGCTGAAACACCGCACACATATGTGGTCAAACGAACCTGCCTAAGCTCTTGTGAAAAAAAAACAGAGCACGCACAAGATATGCAAACACGCACACACGTATGCACGCACGCATATACGTGTACAGTAACACATACAAAGTAACACACGCTTACACACTCAAGCACATATTTATCAGGGGTTGGCAGGAATTCTGAGTCGAATTTTTATAATTATTTATTTCAAAGTCTTCCCAATAATTACGTTAAAGTATTGCGAATTGTTTGAGGTATATCTGCGATATGAGAGCTTCTAGTGTTTTGCCCTTTTGTACCACCTGATTGTGGTTTCACTCGCATTTTAGGCTCTTTCGCACAATTTCGAAAAGCGACTATTAGCTCAGTCAAGTCTGCCTCTCTCTGTCTGTCCGTCCGCACGGAACAACTTGGCTCCAACTGGACGGATTTTAATGGAATTTGTATATTTATGACAATATCTCGCTTTCTTCACAGAATGAGAAACGTTCAAGTCAAAAGTTGCAGAGAATATCAAAACACACATTTTATGTTCAATAAATGTTTTCAGAAAATCGTGAACTTTTTTGAGATAATATGGAAAAACGTGCTAGATTCAGACAGGCCACAGATGACAATATAATACGGTGCAGGCGCTTTGCATGACGGTACGCTCCACACACACACACACACACACACACACACACACACACACACACACACACACACACACTCTCTCTCTCTCTCTCTCTCTCTCTCTCTCTCTCAAAATATGTAACAGTTATTGCTTCTCCACCGCAACAATGGTTACGCGAATGCGCCAAAGTATTGCATTATACGTACACTATCTCCCTTCTCTATCCTATTTGCAAATTAATGGTACAGTCTGAAGCCAAAAATTAATGATTGAAAAATTACTTTCATTTGAATACTTTTATTAATACTAATTAATGAGTACGTTCTCATTAAAAATGATACATTTATTTACTGTTGGGCAGGACTGATAAGATATACACATTCACACACTACTCTCATTCGACGCAGCAAAAACGTGTTTTACTTTCCTTATTCTTGATTCGATGAACGACGCTTTTAGTGACACCGACTGCGCGGGGTGTGACAACGAGATGGTTAATATGGATGTGGAAGAAATCGTCAGTGGTCCGGTTTGATACACGGTCAAAACATTTTTGGCAAGACTGACCACAACCACGAGACACGTCGGCAATGACACTCGTATCCGAGAAAAAGAAAATTTGTAAATGTTAATTCTTTGTCTTCAAGATCGTGTACGAAATAACATGTGCTCCCTGCAACACACCAGCATTCGTCGAAAATAAATTGTGTATTACAGAAGCTGAACCCTGACGTACGAAACTACGAATCCTGCTCAGATATACCCGCCTTTACGTTACTAACCGACAGTCTGTTACGGGGGCGAGTTTAATCTTATGAGAACACATCACTGTGGTTTAATTTTACAGAAAATTTGTTCCATCCACGCAGGCTGTATATTGTGTACACACAGTTCATATTTTAAATATAAACCGTGAACATCAACTTGTGAAACAAAAGCAGGATCGGTACCACCCTGTAAAGCTGCCAGTCTGTACAGGATGCCAACAGCATACAGGGATAACACAATTTTGATGAACTATATTTGTCCAAAGCTTCAGCGTTAGAATTTCGGTAAATGTAAACTAATGGTATTATATCTGTGCGAAGCTGCATGCTTAAACTTGCAACAACTTATTTTTTAAACTGTTTAGACACAACACAAAAACAGCAACTGCAAAATACTCTATTTTGATAATATTAATATCTCACAGAAGGAAAGATAAACTGGGAGCATTTCTGTTACATTTATTATGCCGGTCATTGCTAGTATTAACCTTTTACTGACAATCCCTTTCTTAGAACCCATATTGACCGAGGCGACAGTTGTGTTTACTGCAGCGGATACTTAGCACCTGGTGGCATAACAAGAAAAGAAGGAAAACGGGAAGTGCATGGCCCAGGTGGCATGTTACGGTATAGGCTTGAAGGGTGGAATGCATCGAAAGTCTCGTGTTCATGACGTCAAAATTATATGACACAGATGCTCAAATGAAAGTAATATTGCCCGGTATTTTTCGCTGAGTGTTTGCTACCAGCATAAATGGTATAACCAACCTTATTTGCTAAATTACTGACTACAATACTGACATAGTCTTATAAAGTACGACACCCAGCATGTACGTTTATTCACCTGCTGTTGAAATACTTATTCTCATGCTGGTACAAGCTACGTACCTTGATATACTCACAACAGGGCTGACAAACGCATTCCAAACCCTTACATCAAAATGCAAGGATTAAAACGAAATGTATATGTCGATATATTGCAAGCTATTCGGGAGAGAAATGCAGTAAAGAAATACTGTGAAAACGCCTGTTGACATGACGCAGAACATTATTTACTTGAAAAAATGTCTACAGTTTGCTTAAATCCCTAGTTCAATCCTTCCCTTGATGTATATCGATATGTATGTATTGTGTGTGTATGTAAAGATAAGCGTTATATACAGAGAAACAGCGAGACAGAGTGATGCAGGAATTACGTATCTGTGTCCATCCGTGTTCCACAGCGTAGCTTAGACTACATCTTCCACAACAAAAAGTCGATGCTACACGTTGACAAATGTTTCTGGCTTCACGCATTTCAGTCTTATGTCGAACTTGTCCGATCTTTCAGTTCTGCTAAGGTATGAAGCCTGCTGCCTGAGCCTTTAGCTTTCATCTTCTGCTCTTCCTGTTTTCTTTTGAAAAGGAGTCACCCATAACATCCTGCATGTCACATGTGCATCCGGACATGACTGGAGCAGAAATCTGACGTACATGAGCGAAGACTTCCTCCAGGCCATAGAGAACAGGTTGAGTTCCGATTCAAATGCCACCCCCTTGCTGAACAAAGGTATCAAATGCTTTAAGCTCTCATGACATATCTAAAGGGAAAAGGGATACTGGGTGGATATATGTGGGAAGTGGCTGGAGTTTCTTTTATGTCTGTCTAATCAATCGACACAGAAAATGTCATACTTCTAGAGAAAAGAAACAGACATTACTGAATACAATTAATGCATTTTTTTCGCTTTGTTTATTCCGTAAATTGTCGCGAAATCAGTCATTATATCACTGTCTTTGGCCAACTAAATGCACATTCAGCATACATCCCAAATTTTCATCCACATGACTAAAATCGGCGCAATAACTGCGAAGAAGAGGTGGCTGGCTTACCAGAGACTTTTAATCACATTTTAACGATTTTTAATATTTTAATATGAGCAGTGTCCAGTGTATAAAGTTTTATTTGCACCAACGCGAACAACCCCAGAACCCTACGCAACGAGACTATACGCTACAAATGAAACGGAGCAGCGATCGAAGGCGAAGAATCCACCGGGAAATGATTCTATAATGGTGTGCTCGCTGAAGATGGAACTATAGCGCCGAAACATGTCGGAGTAGTGCATAGATTTGGAATATATGATGAAAGTGCATTTAGTTGGTCCAATACAGTGATATAATGAATGATTAAAATTATTGCACGTTTTGCTTCCTGTAATTATGCATTACGTAAACAGAAATAACAAAAAATCGACAACTGCACAAGGATATGACGTCAGAAGACGAAGGAGTTTATGTGTGTCATACGACAATAAATTTCAAACTATTTTAGGTAGCGCCATATTATCGTGTAGTTAAAAGTCGAGTATAAAGTAATATGTATTATTGCGTGTTATGCAAAATTCATCTTAAACTCAAAGTGTCGCCCTGTCGAAAGAAATAAGTATTAAACATTACGACTGTAGTCAGTATTGCTGCCTTAACCGCCCGGCATGCAAATGCATCTTCTTTGCCTCAAAGTACGTTACATTATCTATGGCTTGTGTTGTTTATTCGCAGGTTCCGTAGATGTTTCGTAACGAGTTGGGTTTTAGGAAAAAATATATTTGACACGAAATTGTGTTTTGATTTTCTCTACAACTTTCACTTGATACTCCTCTCATTTCAGAAAAAATTCAGCGATATACTCGTACTGTCATGAAAGTACTCAGGTCTTCATGTAAAGTGGCTGACATTTTTGTTCGAGTTTGATCAAACTCTTTGTTTACAGATTTTACTAAAAATCTCCAGCAGAAAATTTAATGAAAATCCGTCCAATGGGAGGCGAGTTGATACACGCGGACAGATGGAAGGACATGAAACTAACAGCCGCTTTTCGCAACTTGGCGAACGCGCCGATAATGCACGATACTGTACAATCTAAGGTGTACTGTCCGCGGTCACGGTAAACCCTGACCGCGGACAGTACAAGATACCTCACAACGGAGGATGAAAGCAAAGGCACATTCTCTCTCAACTGTATAAGTGCATCCAACAGTGTAACAGACTATTCTCCACGAAGATGACCCAGAACGGTCGAAACATGTAGGAGTTTTTTTACGAATAAAGATTGTGTACATTTTGGTGCATCAGTTGGTGAATATTATTTTTGTGTGTATTCTATAATCAAACTGAGGGCCAATTACTACTAAGAACTGTCTTGTAATTTTGCTTTCAAATATTCATTACTAACATAAATCTAATTAGATACATTCACATATTTCTTCGATTCTTCAAACAAAGTCATAGCCTTATTTTGCGGAGAGGGTACATAAATGTCTAGCTTCTACATACATATAGTAGCAAATGTAATATCAATTTAAAAAAGAACAACTATGTAATTAGCATGTAATTTGTGTTTCGCAAATACGATACATGTGTAATTACTGACACGAATAAAATCAGGCAATTCGCATTATCAGCAACATCTATAAAGTATGAGGATAGGGGGAAACAAGATGAGCAGTCCTTTCAAAACATTTCAAATTCTGTGATTCTGTCAAGAGATCCTTATAAATATACGTAGTTGTACAAACAGAATAATATACACGATTTATGTATTCTGCACAGACGAATATCGTGTTTTACACTTCATACAAGACAGAACAGCTAAATTATTACGAATTTCTGAAAAACTAATAACGTAACACGACTGTGATGTATATGAAATACATTAATATATGCATGACGAGGAACTAGGTACAGAACTGCTGGCAAGTAATCCACGTTCAAGCATAATTCTTTCTTCGCCAGTCTTCAATTGCAGCAAAAAATGAAAAGAGCCAAGAAAGATGGTGATAGGAATACTTCGTCTTCATAAGATCGGTGTGAAAGCAGCACCTGCCTGTGAAGTCAAGTTACCTGTGTCACACAACACTCAGTATTGCTTCCCTTTCTGCTGTACGCCCTTCAGCGTGTTTCCTGTAGCAAATCCTCCTGAATCCCTTCAACAAATCTTGAAGCAGCCAAATGTGTCCATATGTCGACCTGACTTCTAGGTTACCCCGTCTTTCCTCATTCCAACTTTACACTGACCAAATCGTAAACTTCCTGAATCAGTATCACAGAATCCCAACATATGGTTTTAAAAAGGAAACAAGAAGCGTAGGCAAAGAACAGATGGAGAGGTGTGTCACTAGTTAGCTACATGATCGAAATCTATTCCACTTCCTTATGCCCTGCAAAAATTTGACTGAAAATTTGTAGAAGTTTCCTCGAATTATATGCAAATGCGGAACATACAGGTAAGTTCTTGCCAAGATGAGATGACTTGATTTCTGGTAGTGCATGTAGGGAGAACAGACTGAAACTTTAAGACCATCTGTCGCAGTAATTTACGAAAATTGCCGCAACTCCGAAACATAAATTTAAAACCATCATAGACTCAGGTTGCTTCGTCTCCTACTGACCATGCTGGACAGGCTGCATATATTCGTGCCTCTCGTATTAATTTTTCCGTTCCTAATCTTTTCCTTTTTGGGGTCTATTCATGGGATAACACAACGATTTATTTTCGAAGTGTAAGGAAAAAGATAAAATGGGATTCATCTTGTCAGGTACTGTATATTCTCCCTGCATGGTTGCATAATAATTCAATTATACTAAGAAATATTGCGACTAGAGTGACGTCATATATAAGAGAAAACGAACAGATTCCCTACAACATAACACACGTGTCATACTCTGGGCCCATAAGTAAAGTTTTAATAAATAAATCGTAATTTAAGCCTTGGAATCGGAGAAGCATAAAATGAAATGAACAGATATTTCGAAGGTAACGTAGAAAAGTAATAAAGGTTATGACTACGGTTATGGAATATTTGCAAGTTGTTTAAGTGTTTTGGAGTTACAAGCGTCAAAGAAGACTCTCGAAGTGTCGAACTCCAGCATATAAACAGGTTCGCCTCTTCCGCAAATATCTCTCTACTGGCGACGAATCTCTTTATATTAAAATATTAGCAATTTATCTTCGAATTCTCTTCCTGTCCGTGGAAATAATGTGCGTTTTTTATACGACATCTGTCTTTCAGTGTCTTCCGTAAAAGTAATGACATGGACTCGAATCTGTAATCCTAGGAGGCTACAAGCCTCGAGTTGCAACAGTTCGACGAATACCATTACTACAGCAGTCACTGAGAAGTTTGCTGCGGGCCGTAGCACTGTCCAGTTTGCTGTTACCGCACGTTTTTCGTATCCTGTTAATTCTCTAAAGAACGCTGAAGGAAATAATTCAATTTCATGATCGGGCATATACTGTTTGTGGGAAAAACACGGGCCCTAATACTGACCGCGCAGGCATTTCGCACTATACTCTGACTTCAAATTTACGCAAAGGAAACTGGATGGACATTTGCGGAGCAACAGTATCTTTTACTCTAGCTGTTTGTTATCCCATTTAATGTAAAACATGCCACCATGCAACAGAATACCAACCTTTGTTCAACAGAATACATTTCTCACACGCAGGGACCGCCAGCCCTCTGTGATACCTAACACATGACTGAGGGTCCTTCCAGCGTTCCAGAGGTCAAATCGCCTTTGCAGGCCAACAAGGTACTTCCTTGCGCTCAGGGATATGATTACAGGTACTCTACAATGCAGTTATAATCATGACCATAGTACGTGTCCTTCTCTAATACCTGGGAATTCTCCTCAAAATATTGGATTCTATTTCGAAACATACTGTAGTTCGAGTGCTTCTACGTACAAGTACGTTACCACGAACAAATTTATAAATCTGTCTTTAAAGAAGTAGCTAGTGTTATTCCCCCTTCAGAAATTTGCACTATCGGCGTGTTAGTACACTTATTTGTAACGTTTTAAAAATTATAATGGAAATAGCATACGCTGGCATGATATCCGTATCATTTTCTGTTTATCGAGGATACCAGGCAGACACACGGACACATGAACGCACACAATACGTTTATCTGTTCTTATTCAGTAAATAAAGTGCGTTAAGATAGGATAGAATATAGTCCATTTCGGAATCCATACTTGAAACTTTCAGCAACACTGAGCTGACTTCTTCACTACCAAGAATATAACCCGCACATCTTATTATACGCAGTCCAGTAAACCACTCTTGTATTCAAAAAATGACTAGCAATTTTATGCCGAAACTCTTGTTGCAGTAAGGGAAGTAAGTGCTCAATGAATCACGTATTTTAGGCCCTAGACGTGTGCACTATATTCTGCGAAGCCGAGGTAATGCATATTACAGGATCAGGCCAGGACTCGCGAACTACATCCCTTTCAAGAAACAGGTTTCGACTGGATAAACTAACTGTTCTCCCTCAGCTGGTGCTGTAAGCTGAATTCAGTGTTTCTTTGTTCTGTTATGTTTTGTTGCCCGAAACAATTGTAAAGGCCGTGAAGTGCGAAAATTATTGATATGCGTGTAGATGGTAACGCAGTATGTAAAGTGTAACATGTCGCTTGCATGCATAAAAATAAAGGGCAGTTACTACACAGGTGTAAGACGCTTCATGCACAGAATAAACGACGCCGCGGAAGTTAATGAAGAGAAGTGACAAAACTAATGATACATTATCCTCGAGACTTGACTTACTAATTCCTTATGTCTCGCCCCATATGAGTCCAACTTAGTACAGTCTTCTGTACGTTATGGACGTTTACGAACTGAATTTGGAAGTTCAAAAGCAATATATATATATATTTATTATTAATTTTGTATTACAAAAGTCGATGAATGTTCTCCAACTTCCGGATTATAATTCAATTCTTTACGAATATTTTGTCTAATACAACATATTACTGCAAGAAAGCAATACTTTCCTTAAATCGGATTTGGGCAAACGAAGGCATAACTGCGATGGCAGATTACACTTATATAAAATCCAATAACAAAAGTTAAAGTCAGAATAAAGAACAAAGAAACTCCTTTGATTTGCTATTAGTGTACCTCAATCTACCGAGGAATTCGGGGAAAATACCTCTATATTAGCATTTAATTTTGCTATACGTATATGCGGTTTTGTAACACGACTGTGTTTAAGAAAACCTTTCCTTTACAACCCCACATCGCATATGACAAAGACTCGCTTCGTTATTTCCGTAATACAATGAGGACGCCTCAGGTGTGACACAATTCATTTTTACGTGTAGATGACTGTATTTTATATAACGTACTTCTGCAAATAGGGTTACACGCACCGACACACGCGAGGCGCCGTGTACTGGGCCCCAGGCGTCCATCACAGACCCTCCCCAGCATAAAGCACTTCGAAACCAAAGACGCATGAATATGCAGACAGAATTCACAGCAGGCTAGCGTGGGTATTATTTTTGAAGGATAAGGGTACACCTCCCAGTCCTGACAAAGGGAACATTGGCGAAGTTGCGGTACTGAGACTATGCGTGGTCTAAGCCTTTGGTCAACTCCAAAATCTGGATCCTTACTTCGAATCTCTTTCGCAGTACACAGTCATAATTTTGTCCTTTGAATGGAGACAGCACTCCTCCGAGCAGCCACATCCAATGAAAATTTTAGGTCTTAATTACAAACACGCAAGATTAAAACAAGACGTAACACTTGTTTCATATCAACCGATTACTAACAAAAGGCAAATCCGTACTTCGGGAATATGAAGTCATATTCGTATACAAACTTACATATTAACGACAGTTGTACACACATGTATCACAGGGACAAAACTTTCACGTTTGTTGCAATACAAATACAAAACATGCCTCTCTCTCCTGAAACACTCCATACTATGAGAAGTAACAGGAGCAATTAGCCTCGTGTTTTGATCAATATCATAATGAATATTACATACTAAGCGGAAATTGTAGCAGCCCTATTGGGCAGAAAATAGATGAGACAGACTTCCTTACTTCCTGACGAAATAAATCAGTTAGATAAAAATTAATTTAATAATTGTTCCCTAAATTACTCAGCACCCCATACAGGCCTCTCACATACATACTTGTAATAAACACGGTTTTACAATATACCTAGGCCTACTAGTGCAGTTATTAAAAAAGTAACGAATTTCGAGGCATGTTAGTGACGTCAACATGGGAGTAACACTAGTGCTTGTTTTCTTTCTGTCCGTGAAGTTAGCAATGCGTGTTATGCCACTTTCCGTTTGTACAAGTCCTGTGATAATAATCTTATAACATTAGCGAGATCGTATTACTGTTAATTGTCTTGATCGTTTTATGTTGCTCTAAATGGAGGGGTGTAGCTATATACGAATACAAACGCCTTATTTCAATTCAAATACAATTCCTAGAAGCGTAAAACCAAGGCCGAATAAAGAACGCTGCATAAAACAGACTTTCGACGCATTTAATACGTCATACGACATAATAAACATGTCGAATGATAAAAAGCACGTTCACAATACTACGATTTTACCTCGCACTCGTATAACGCACTTCGCAGAGCGGCAGTCAGACACGAATTAGAGCTTTGCTGTTAATTTGCACTCGTTATGTTCAAGCAGTACATGCGTATTATATAACAAAAGGAGAGAACAACTTACGGAAATATACGCGTGCATACCCACATCTCTGTTGTCACGAAGATGAATGCAAGAAGAAGAATGCAGTTTGCAGCTTACCTGAAAATGAGAAAACTTTGTTTTAAACTTCACATAAATGCAGTCCTGAAATGGGAATGCAATATAAATTACGTATGAAGAACTTTATATATTCTGATACAAATATAATATATGAACACTTCTGATTTGAAATAAAATACTTTTTTATATTAATATTACTGCAGTTACCCAGCAAGCAACGCAGAATAGGCGCAGTTTGTTATAGGAGACGTAGACAAGAAACTCAGTAAGACTGAATACGTTTGTGGCACTTTAAGAGGGATCTTAACGTCTGAAGTACCTACAGAAACGTGGTTGGTGTCGAAGTCGATTTTTCAAGAATAAATACATTAGGGAATCACTGAAAACACAATCAGTAGAAACAAATATCAAGAAGACAGACAAAACTGAGTACGAATTTGGATGGAGGAACTGATGAAGAATTATGAAAGAGATTCTACAGTTAAAACAAAAAAGGCACCAATACCGAGCCAAGAAGACCTTGGAAAATATGGAAAGAATATGTGAATTGAAGCAGGCTTGATTATCTGCATGTTAGTCTGATGGAAAATAATAAGACGCACAATGGCATAAAATATAGACTGTTCCTAACATCAGACTACATAGCAATATGCTGCACGTTCAAACAGTAATGAATTAACAACTGTCACATAAGTTATGATATATTACCGACACTTAATGATAATTTATATTCCGACCCTCTATGTTTCAAACTCGATTTAAGTCACCATCAGTAGCTTTTGTAATACGTGGCCTAAGTGTGACAAGCATCTTCTTAACAACTTAGACAGATATAAATAAATAAGCAGCAGGTCTAAATATCTAATTCCAACAGGGAAACAGCTAAGAATTCAGGAGCAGTAGCAGTGCCAGTATTAACATATGGACGTCAAATGTGGGGTTCAATTGGAAGTGACAGATGAAAGTAACAGAGGATAAATTAAAATGTGTAATACTCGTATTTTCTGAATATATCCATCATGACCGTCTGCATAACAATACAACAGACAGCTGACTGCGACTTTTAAATTGTGAGAATACTTCAAGAACAAAAGCACGAAGCTATAACCTCAGTGAACGCACCCAAACAGGACAGACAGACGTACGCTTGCAAAACCGTCACACAGACCGGATGCCTTCACAGTGGATGTTGAGGAGAAGAAAGTTCAAGGACCTGTAAATAGCCAATCCCAGTTCAAATCCAGGAACGGAAATTCTAAGATGAACTCAGACTCTGTCTTTTATATAAATTGGTTATGCCACTCGTACACGTGTTACTTAGGCGCAGAGACGAACTATACCGCTAAGAAAATTATTTTATAATTTCTTAGCCAGTCAGAATGTACACATCAGCTTCTGGTTTATGCTGATGATGTTAATATATTGGGCGGAAGCGTACACAGTGTAAAGAAAAACGCCGCAATATTTAGTGATTGCTAGTAAGGAGATTGGTCTAGAAGTAAATGCTGAGAAAACTAAGTACATGGTCATGTCTCGAAATCAGAATACAGGACACAATCGCAACGTAAAGATAGATAATAAATCCTTTGAAAGGGTGGAAGAATTCAAATATTTGGGAACAACCCTAACGAATCGAAACTCCATCCACGAAGAAATTAAGAGCAAATTGAAGGTGGGGAATGCCTGCTATCATTCGGTGCAGAATCTTTTGTCTTTCAGGTTGTTATCCACAAACACAAATATTAGGGTATACAAAAATATATAATTTTACCTGTTGTTTTGTTTGGGTGTGAAACTTGGTCTCTCACACTGAGGGAGGAACAAAGACTGAGGGTGTTCGAGAATAGGGTGCTGAAGAGGATTTTTCGGCCTAAGAGGGACGAGGCGAGAGGGGAGTGGAGAAGACTACATAACGAGGAACTTAATGACCTGTACCCATTACCAAATATTATTCGGGTAATTAAATCGAGAAGAATGAGATGGGTGGGGCATGTAGCGCGTATGGGGAAAAGCGAGGTGCATACAGGATTTTGGTGGGAGACCTGAGGGATGGCGACCACTTGGGAGACCCAGGCGTAGATGGAAGGATAATATTAAAATTGATCTTCAAGAAATGGGATGGGGCATGGACTGGATTGATGTGGCTCAGGATAATGACAGGCGGCGGGCTCTTGTGAATGTGGTAATGAATCTCCGGGTTTCATAAAATGTGGATTTTTTTACTAGCTCAGAAACTGTTAGCATCTCAAGGTCTCTGCTCCATGGAGTTAATTAGCCAGTTGGAATGTCACACAAAGGTCGGAACTGCAAGGTCACATTCGCGTCAGACGAGACCTGATTCTTCGTGTTAGGCGAAAATAAACGTGTCGCTCTGTGACAGTGCCCATAATTCGACTGAAGGGTGGGAACCGTCTGATATTCCCAGAAACACCTGTTAGAACGCCGCGGCCAGGAATTCCCAGAACGCAACTGAAAATCTCAATATGGAAATACCAATAGGATTACATTATGTATGTCACCAGGCAAACTGACCATTGTCAATTAAGGACACTACTGTGAAAGTTTTGGTTCAAACCACCGCTAGAATAACCAAATTCATCGCGTGTGAGACTAACACAATATCCAGGTGCATCACACTCAATTTCGAGTCGAAGGTGTCCGTAAGCACAAATCCACACTCCTAAATTATTCGTAGTACACAACATTCGGAATTAGAAATGTTTGTACCACATCAAAAGGATCACGCGAGTGGATATTTAGCCAACAATGTAAATTATATTAGAGGTGATTAGTAATAAAAACAGCTTAATCAATTGATCCATAAAACTGTGTTATAAGTCGACAAGAAATAGATATGATCGGTCTACAGCCAACATGTTTCGTTTCGTAGTCCTTCCCTCTTCTACCTACTTGTTCATAGTAGGTGTCGAGGTTGTTTATTTTCACCTGATCACACTCAGACACACACCACAGTCAGTAGGACTCCTCTGGACGAGGGATCGGCCCGTCGCAGAGACCTCTACCTGACAACACAAACATTGTACGAGAGACAAACATCCATGCCTCCGGTGGGATTCGAACCCACGATCCCAGCAAGCGCTTGGCCGCAGATTTACGCCTTAGACCGTGCCAGCCAACATGTAACTTGCGTTTATGTACGCAGCATTAACCTTTTAAAGCCTAGCGGTAACTTTACGTACCACCAGGTTTAACATTAAAAAATTCTACGTAGTGCCCACATTGCGTTTATGTGTTTTGTACGGATCTCAGAACAAACAGCAACTTTTGCCTTATAAAACATTAAGAGACTGCTTTTTATAACCGAAGTGGAGAGTGTTTACAGCGCGGTACGCACTGAGTCCTTATATAAAACAGATACGCTTCGTCTTTAAAGGGTTAAATTCTTATTGGCGTCGTGTAAATGAGAGAAGTAACACTAAACGTCTCCTTGTTATCCAGTTTTTCAGTGTTACTTGTTGCAGCAACAAATCACAGTTGAATTGCCTTGTGTCAGATTCGGCCACGTCGCTCTCTCGAATGGAGCTCACCTCGACCCTCATAATTGCTGTCGAGCCCTTCTCATACGCCTTCTTAGCTTCTTATCACCTGAATAATCATGAAGAGTGTAGGCTGAAACAGAACCTACTGGCGCCCAACCAAGAATGGACCTCGCAAATATCCGAGGAAACGAAAAGGTGAGTGATTAAGACTAGAAATGTACGTATGTCATAACATTGTAGCGCGTTAGCATAATGTTTCTTCGGCTGCCCTCACAGCCTGATAATATTTCACTCGAAGAGAGTGCTTTTAAGGCGATTATCCCCACTGGCAACAATAAAACGTACTTAAATCTTCATTTATAGTGCTCGGTATTTTTGCCCGATTGTAAACAAATGTGGCGTTTCTCGACAGGTATTCATAAGAGTCTCCAGTAAGAAATTTCACTGAGATCCGTCCAGCGGGAGCACCGCTGATATATTCGAACGGACAGATGGACAGACACGACGAAACGAATAGTCGCTTTTCGTCACTATGCCAACGTGCCTAATAACAGACATTTACAGACCGTCATAAATTTCACGTCTTTAAAATTACACAACTATGCTAATATTATACCCTAATATTACAACGCCACACCGCATTTACTGTTTAAAGCCCAGTGATAAACGCACCACCCGCTGTAACATTTAAATATTCTATATTTTGGGAAGCGCAGTACGTATGAACTTAGTACCATTCTCACACCATTCTCATTTCCGTAACCACCACTAATCGACTTGACCTTAATAACGGACATGAATTTTAGCCTCTGTAAGGTACCAGATAAATTTTACACATAACTTAACACACGTTACTCTTCAATAGGTTAACACGTATTTAAATTTTCCGTCAATATATTATTTGTATTATTAAGAATTAATCATTACACAGTAAGCAATTTTATGTGTTACGATCATTCCATGTAGCACTAAAATTGAATTATATGATTACCAGAGGATCCGGGTGATTAACATAATCGACAATATGCGATTTTAATTTCTTAGGCCTGTGAACACTTATGTTGCGGCATCTTGGATGTGATGACTGCAGGAGGGGCGAAACGGTTCCTCCCATATTTTGGTGCCTATGCATATATCTGCACATCGTCACGTTCTAAAAGTTCGTGTTTTTCTCGAAAGATCAGGTTCGTTAGGGTTTAAGCACGGTTACTGAATGCTATCCTTAGATTGCCGCAACATTGCATTACGCATTTCCCAAATTCATGGTGCAACTTAATGCATGCCTTCGTGTATGTCAGTGGTTATGGTGGTGATGGTCGCTGATCTAGGGTGGTGGGGAATGCGAGGTCGGGATGAGGGAGGATTTGTACCTCGAAGTGACCCCTTCAGATATGCCTACGTGGAAGTCCAGCGATAATAATGTAGCACAAACGTGTAGACCATCCGCTTAAACTGACTTTTACAAATATCACATGTATATGTTATGGTGCTGAAACTTGGACGCTTCGAGAAGTACACCACAAACATCTGGAAAGTTCTGAAATGTGGTGCTGGAGAAAGATGGAGAAGATCATTTCGACCAATCGTGTGAAAAATGAAGTATTACACACAGTGAGGGAGGAAAGAAGTATCCTACACACAATAACAAGAAAGAAGCCTGCATTGATTGATCACACTTTGCGTAGGAACTGCCTTCTAAAATAAGTTATTGAAGGAAAGATAGGGCGAACGATAGAAGTGACGGGAAGAGGAGGAAGAAGACCTAAGCAGCTACCGGAAATTGAACGAGGAAACACTAGATTTCAATCTGTGGAGAACTGACCTTGAAAGAGGCTACGGACCTAAGACAACGTACGGGATGAATGAATACAAGTATACCCCAAAGCTTCACAGCTCCAACGCGTTACATTTCCAACTTAGTGAAACATAACTTACAGTTCACATTTTTCAGTGAAATATTTGCATTAAGTCCTACGCTCGACTCACGGATTTTTTTATTGGCAAAGATGGGAATGCCAGAAGACGCTTCTCACATGGATCACATGTAATAAACGTGCAAAGGAAGTTTGTGAATTCGAGGACCACGATTCACTCTAACAGATTTCATCGTCCCACGTCAAACGACGAAAATGCACAATCCTTTATGCAACGTATTATGGTTACATCTACACACATGAATGTTGCAACAAAACTACTGGCATTGAACTTAAATTTCTTCTTGTAATTCTTTCAAGGTTTGTGGCACACATTTTACAAAACATACCTGGATCTCCTTAGATATTTCGCATTTTTTGAGCCCTGTACAGTAGAACCGATATTTCGGCAATACTGTGAGTAATGAAGTTTTATGATAAGCCTGGTGATGTAATGTTTTACTAATCCATGGGAGGTAAAAGAGATTAAAACATCTGACAAATAATTTCGGTCCTAATGCACAAAATATGAAGAGTTTTCAGAAGTATCACTCAGAATGACAAAATGCTTATGGCTTTGCTTCCTACCTTCATTTACAACATTATACCACTATTAACGACGTTCGGGATACGTCTTATAGTCTATTCTCAGAATCATATAAAGCCGCAAGGATACTTCATAGGCGAAAGGTCGAGTTGCTGAACGCTAAAGCTTGTAACGCACGCCCAGAAGTCGAAAGTTTGTGTACACATTACCGTGTACTGAAGGCATTACGGGCCCGATTATGAAGCAGGTCAAATAGAATTGCACTTGTACGTAATACTTACAGGAAGGTATACTTCGATTTCCGAGAACTATAGTTTACTGGTCAGAATTCTCACTGCCGCTCCAAAAGGGTAATCAACCAGCCCTCGCTTGCACAAAATAATGGAATACGAAACAAGTTACCAGCGAGGGCGGCAGTTGGTACTAAAAACGCATTTATAGCAGTTCGTTATCTGCTAACAAGAGACTCTTTGTCCCGTTTTTATTTTGTGCAAGAGAATATAGTTAACCATAATTTTAACACGCTACGTGAAAAGGATGCATCATTCGCTACCATTAACCTATGCAGTACAGTTTCGCAGGCCATAGACATGTATTTTTTTTTCCAAAATGTAATTTTCTATTCAAATACAACGTTTCCACTGAAAGAATATTTATATACCCTGTCACAAAAATGAAAATAAAATAGTAACTGAATCATGGCTACCTGTTATGTTGTGATAACAGTACTGAAACACCATTTTCTTTACTAAGGTTGAAGCTACCATGTAAAGAACAAAATGCATCGCCATCAAGGCCTTTGTATTACGTCGCTTATGTTAACTGGCAACACTGAGAGCGTAGACTCGCACATCTCTTGAGTGAAGGACCATGTTATATCCAATGCAACAACCTGATATGAACATTGCCTTCGTTGTGGTCACACTGAAGTAAACTACAGAGTAGTGGCAATGGATTCACTATTTCAGATATATTAGATGTGCCTTCACAGAAACCCACGCTGATTACGGAAGCAATATCATCCCCTTTTGATGTAAACTTCCGAACATACTGCATTAAACATGAAACAGGAAAAGCTGTTTCCGAATGTTTACCTCTTTACACATTTTTCCAGTACTGCATGGATCTTGATTCTTAGGTTATTTAACAGAAATGCTACAGATTCACATGTTACTTAGCGTCAACCGAGATAGTTATCATGTACGTGGGTGGCAAGTGTTTGAAACGGCACTATTGGATTTTTTGAAGGTGTCATTCCGAGGTTCTCCTGCACCAATATATGAAAATCACGTAAAACTACATTTAGAATAGCCGGTAAAACGGTCGAGATTAAAACCTGTTACCTTCCGAAAAAAATATTTCGGAATTTTTGAGTACACGTATTTGTACTGTATTCTACTGCACGTACTATATGCGCCAATGTTTACGAAGTTCAGAGATAAGCAGAAGAGACACCCTGTTGGTGGGTACAGTTCTATGTAGAATACATGTCACGAAACTTCCACAGGGCCGCCCCATGACTCAGGCGGCTAGTCTCCGCTCTCACATTGCGGAGGATCGGGTTCGATGACAGACCAATTCACAAGGGATTTATAGTGGATAAAGTCGTACTAAGACAGGGGGGTTTTTTATGAGCTGGCCTACTTCAGTTTTCGCCCGTCAGTTATGACTCCACCAGACCTCCATACTCATTCAGCTCTCAACGACGCTACTTGGTGTCAGCAATTGACAGCGTTCTTAATTATACAGTTCAAAAAAGTTCCACTGCAAAGCTCACGGTTACACCACACTTAGGCTGTTAATAGTCTGCGACCAATATTTTCCTACTAACTGCAACTTAATCCCGCGTGACAAGCAAGACACCTATTTGATGCCTACTTCTTACATCTATCACGCAAAACTACATGCTACTCCGCTATATAACATCACACATCTTTGTGTGTGTTTCGTTACGACGGCACTACCAATATTGTTGAAACGTGAAATTAATACCTCATTCGAGTTTCGCTATTCGCAGAGGTTATGGAACAACCGGTTGTTAACAGGACATGGCACATTATGTTCTGATGAATTGAATCCATAGAGCAGGCCCAACAATAATAATTGCGTGTTGCAGCTGACACATATTCAAAGTTAGGTCGTTAGTGACATACAGACAGTGTGTCAGGCGAACCCAGCACGATGTAACACATCGATATACAATCTACATGCGAATTAAAAAAAAAAAAAGAAGACAGAAAACAGGATTGGGGAAAATACAAGGTATAGACTTCGTAAAACCAAAATTTACCTCGTCTCAACATTGACATTTCTCACGTCAGTCCGCCTTGTGTACGATTAAAAAATATGAGTATACAGTCATTGTGGAAGGGTTGAAAGCGAACGGTGATTAACCGACTGTTAGATGTGGTCTGCTTAACGCGAACCGGTGACGATTTAGTTTATATCTACTCAACGGAACCGGATCGCCACGTCACTACTAGCATGATCTAGTTAAAGGCAACCGGTTGCGACTTTCCTTTCAGTTCTCACATACAGTTAAGGGCGGCAAGCTGTTATGACACTTCTATATGCCATTTTACCTCCTTAATGATAAATGGTCTGACGCCAGTGGCCGCGCGGTCTAGGGAGTGGGTGTGCGGCCGCTCGCTTGCTGGGATAGCAGGTTCAAACCCCGCCGGGGGCATGGATGTCTGTCTCTTGTGGGTGTTGTGTGTTGTCAGGTAGAGGTTTCTGCGTCAGGTTGATCACTCGTCCAGAGGAGTCCTGCCGAGTGTGGTGTGTCTGAGTGTGACCGCGAAGCCTCTACAATGAGGAGGCCCTGGCCCACTAGGGGTTGTTGCGGTATTGGAAAAAAATGGTAACTGGTGACAGATTTACGTTTGTGTTTGCTCTAGTTGAAACAGGCGATAATTTCACTTCCATCTTTGTAACTTTAATGCAATTAACGTCGGTCGGTGATGACGCCAGCTTTTATCTTTCAAGTAATTAACGATAAACTCCAGCAATTCCGTCTTAACAAAGCATTACTGACTCAATCAAAGAACGAACTTACCATCTTTTACGAAAAACCAAAGGAACAACATCGTCATCAAACAGGAGCATTTTCTACAATGCTAGTCCCTTTATGGCGATCGATTTTTACCTCCTGCCCAATCCTCACCTGTCACGCTGGCGGACTAGCCCCCAGAAGGCTGCCCGCAACTGTTTATTCTATATATTTGCAGCTACGCTTCATATCACGTGGAGGATCCAAGTATTAGATGATTTTTATCGTGTAGCCCATAATTTTCTGACACCATAATACGAAACCACTAAGTAGTGAACCTTTACTTTAACCATTAACGGAAAGTTTTAATACGTAATGCGAAATACGTACTCAGTTACCAACCGCATCTGGTGTGAACACTTGATCATCTTCCACCATGAGCTGCACTAATACGTACCTACCCTCTATTACAATAAGGTTGGGAAATAAATTAGTAAAAAATAACATATGCCTGCAGAAGACTAAGTCAACATAATTTGTGCACACGGAAGAGACAGGCATTATTTTCACATGAGTAAGACATTTCATTGAATATTATCGAACAAAAAGGCAAGAGAAGTACTTACCCCTTACAACATAAGCAGAGTGTCAACAGACGTCAATATCGCGTGCGACGCGATGGGTCTGCCAAACATAATTGAAATTAAAATAAAGAGAAGCAGAGGCAGTGCGATGTACAGTGACCGTAGCAGTGACTCCATATCTCAGCGGCATGCGATCTATCCACAACGCGGAGAGTTTAGGCGTCTGGGTTCCCTTCATCGAATTTAGTCACACACACACGCGCGCGCGCACGCACACACACACACACACACACACAGGGGCCAGTTTTATAACGCTCGCACGCACGCACAGCCTAATGCCGCATGCTTGTAACACACGCACCTTTGGGGCAACCGGGGCGAGAACGTGTAATTTTTCTAATATGCAAACTCAGTGCAAAACGACCGACTTATCCATGCACATGTTGAAAGTAGATTCATTTATCAAGGAGAGCCTCTTCAAATTTCAATTCGATGCTGCGTGTAGAGACCTCGCACGTAACAGCAAACAACTAGCCACGTGACTGTAATAAGACTGGATGCCATGACGTTCATGCACCACTCCGCCATGTCTTTGTTTTCCAGGGAAAGAAGCGCTGATTTCGTCTGTCGTAGAGCTGCAGCCTGTTTGTGCTATGTTGTCTTATATGATCAATGATCAGCCCGTACCTCATAGGGTACTAAGGCGTTACTCACAATAAGGTCATTACATAATATATAGGCCTCTACGTCTCAAACTGTGACGTCGGAATCCTAGAATCCGAAATAAGGAGAATGAAATAAAACACAAAATGAATCCAAATTACTTTTTATTTTAACCCGTTAAATAACAGTGGCCACTGTAAGTTCTATCAGCTTCAACAAAAACAGAATTCATCTTAAATGAAAAAACAACCAACAAATGCACTGTACTTACTTATTCAACTTTTTATTCTGCTTTTCCCCGACATGTTTCGGCGTAGCAAGACGCCATCCTCAGGGGGTCGTATATAATTAAGACATTATTTTCCTCAGGCGATGTTTTTCACACATGTAAAATTGTTAAAATATAGCATTTATACACACACACACTGTTTGGGTATAAATGCTATATAATTGCTAAAATATAGCATTTATACACACACAAGCAGTGTGTGTGTATAAATGCTATATTTTAACAATTTTACATGTGTGAAAAACATCGCCTGAGGAAAATAATGTCTTAATTATATACGACCCCCTGAGGATGGCGTCTTGCTACGCCGAAACATGTCGGGGAAAAGCAGAATAAAAAGTTGAATAAGTAAGTACAGTGCATTTGTTGGTTGTTTTTTCATTTGATACGAAAATGCACGGTGAGACAAAAGCGAAAAAAAAAAGAATTCATCTTGTTTACATTACACTTCCTACGAATCTCACAATACACAACGATTTCCCTAAACAACAGGAACAAGCTGATTATGTAATGGAGATGTAGGGCCCAACATACATTATTTTACCAGCTCGTACACTAAAAAATATACACAATAAGTTTTAAACAGTTCCCGACATATTTCCATGCATGTTACATGATCCTCACGGGAGTTATGTTAGAACACTGGAGAACAGTTTTTTCTTTCGTGTTCTAATAGTTGTAGAAACCTTTTGCCTGTTTGGAAAACTACAAGAGATGCTGGGTGTTTACAGTGCAGTAGCAGTTGACTTGTTGTACACAAAATATTGGTTCTTTTCCATGCCGGGGCCATGCCATGGCTCAGACGGGTAATGGATGGCCCTCTCAACGTGGAGACTGGGTTTCGATCGTGGGTTACTCCATGTCAGTTTTGTGGTAGGCAAATTGGAACTGGAACAGGTTTTTGTCAGAGTACGTCACTTTCCCCGCTGAGTATCATTCCACTAATAGCCCACATTCACATTAATCTTAACATCACCCTTAAAAGAACAAGCGGCCGAAACCTGGGAACCGTCGAACAAAGTAGTACCCTTTCAGATATCGGGGGAAAATTGGAGAGAAAAGTAACTTGTCATTCTTTCAACTCTTGTTGCTTATTCAAGCCAGACAACTTTCTATCTCTTTAAGTTCTTCATCTTCCAAACTTTCTCCTTGCCTCCAAACTACTTAACTAGAAAGACAAGCTTGCACAGCCTGGGAACATTCAGAGCCGTAAAATTTTCTGCTTCCATATAATAAATAGTGTCTCCCACTACCGTCTCGCCCACTCTGTCTTGCTCTTTCTCTCCGTGCTTCGAAGGGTTAGCGGCGATCACAGCAACGGCCTCGGGTAGTAGTAGGGTATGCGCATGAAAAACCTTTTATTATTTAGTACACAATCGCGTTGGTTTCAACATACTTTCAGAGATTTTCCAAACTACCTTGTCTTAGCACTAGTGCAGTGACTGTACGATTCACAAATTTTTGGACTACGACAGTAGCTGAGTAAGCTGAGTATGAAGTTCATGACTCGACCGGACTGTATTCGGACATTCCATTATGCCATGTGTCACATAGAAGATGGTGGATGGGCCAAAATTCATTCTGAAAGTACTAGAGAAAATAAGAATACACAACATCCGTGTCTGGGACTGAAACCTGGCGTCGAGTAAACACACAGTCATCTTATGCATAAAGTTTGAGGTTTCTGTCGAAGTACCCGAAATATATCAAATGTATGAATAAGGTAGCCGTATACTCGCATTTCTATCACAGACGTATCCCGTTTCAACTAATATTATTCACCAAACGACTTTAGTTATTTAGCAACTTAAATGTTTTAAAACACTGCCCATAACCGCGATGCAGGCCAGGAGTTTCGTAAATATATTGGAACATATTTGGTAAGTATAAGACCAACCAAATGCACATTTTTCAATGAGTTTTAGTCACTGTATTTTATTTTACTTTATTTTATTTTATTTTATTTTATTTTATTTTATTTTATTTCTCCTTCGACATGTTTCGGCGAGCTGTGAAGTGGCCAGTGGACCTGATTCCATCCAAAAATCAGCCCAAATTACCAGCCAAGGCCATAGCATCAACAAAAAAGACACAACAAATACTACAAGATTTTAGATAATTTTAATATTTTAATATTATAGGAAGGACTTTAACATTATAAGAAGGTTTTAAGAGTAGCATGAATAGCACATCTTAAGAGTTTTAAACAATAAAATTGATGTATTCCCCCTTGAATATGGCAGCTCGCCGAAATATGTCGGAGGAGAAACAAAATAAAATAATTAACGTAACTGAAAATTGTGCATTTGGTTGGTCTTCAATTTACCAAACATAATATAAAAATAGCATTGGAACATACTCGTCCACATTTAAATAAACTGATAGCGCATCAGGTATAGCCATAAAACATACCGCACGAACATAAATGCAAGAAGCGCCTTTCACTTTATGATGAAGTATTTCGAAAATCGCACTGATCCACCTCACATTAAATTTAAATTAACTAAACTTCCAAATAAATTTGCTAAATTTATATGTTTACTTAATTAGCGTCTTGTAAACAAATTAATTTCCATCGTCTCACAACACCATAGACGTAACGATCTCTTATAGAACTTTCACAGTAATGTGATAAGGCCTGACACACAACACACAAGCTAGCAAGAAATGAACATTGCAAGTTCCTGTCATCATCAGTCTTCCGAACATAATGACAGCCTAAGGCTTTCTAAAGCAATTATTGTTCATATAGTGACCCAGAAGAAAGCTAATCAATAATTGGCTTGACGACCAGAGTAATTAAACGTCACACACTGCTCTATTCTTGAATGAAGCCGTTAACACTTCAGTACTTAGACTCTGACAGTCTGTATATATTGGTTTATAACACCATCATTATAACAGTAGATCTACTGCAACACATAACAAGTGTTTTGTATGGTATGTGTCGTTCTTTCATGGTTTAAATTACAATGTTGTTAGTATCGCAGACTGTACAGTGTCCAGTGTCAACGGTAGGATAACTGGTGGAGGGTGAATTTGAAAAAGAAAATGAAATGAAACTATCCTAATTTGGGTCATCCCGGTGTGTTATTCTAAATACAGTGATGATAAACACAGTCAGATATACCACAGTATATATATATATTTTTTTTTGCACACTACGTCATTTACTCTAAGGTTGTGCCAATATACTACATGTTCCGGCTCGGCCAAGGGATCAGCAGGTACATCTATAAATGTTAAAACACAGATCCTTAATCATCTAACATAAAATAGCGTAAAAATTATATAAATGTATTGGTGAAACTTCACCAGTTCACTGTTTTTCATAGACTGTAAGACCGTTCCAAGGCAAACTCGTGTAAATTAACCCTAAACTAATATAGTGATTAATCCAGCATCCATCCATATGTCGGGGGATTTTTCCGTAGAATGTCGGGGGTTCTTCTGAAACGTGTTCTGTTATTCTACAAAAAAAAAATCCCCCGACATATGGATGGATGTTGGATTAATCACTATACTAGCTTAGGGTTAAGTTACATCAGCTTTCCTTGGAAAGGTTTCACAGTCAAAAAACGGTGAACTGGTGAAGTTTCACCAACACATTTATACTATTTTTATGCTATTTTATGTTACACGATTAAGGATCTGAGTTTTAACATTTATACATGTACCTGATGACGGTTCGGCCGAGCCGAAACATGTAGTATATTGGCACAACCTTAGAATAAATGACGTAGTGTGCAGAATATACATATACTGTGGTGTGTCTTTGTTTATTATCACTGTATTTGAAATGGAACTGTCGTGGTATAGTCAAAAAATAGTCCGGATTTTCTCTGGAGGCATTCACAAAATAGTGAAAACCTCAGTAAAGACGGCCAGTATCTGCCATGCATTCTACACGACCCGAAGTCCATTATCCTGTTCATAACAAACCGCCGGTGGTTCTCATTCTCAGCCAAATGCATCCCATCCAGCCACTCCTAACTGATTTCTTTCAGATCCGTTTTGACATTATCCTCTCCCGTTCATCTAGAAAGGATCTGTTTCAGGTGCTACCATTTCTTCAGATTTTCCTACCAAAACTCTGTAGCTGATACATTTCACGTCCCTCCTATGCGTTCCACGTGCCCCGCCCCTTTCATCCTCCTTAATTACTCGCATATCGCCCTAATACTGAGCAATGAACACCAAACAAAGAAGCTCCTCATTATGAAATTTCCGCCAGGTCCCAATTTCTTCCTCCCAATTAGATACAAAAGCGCTCGACAGCGGCAGCGGCGGCGGCGGCGGCGGCAGCGGCGGCGGCGGCAGCAGCAGCAGCAGCAGCAGCAACAACAACAACAACACATTCTCTAACCACCTCAGTCTATGTTTCCTCCTCAATATGAGTTTCACACGCATACAAAAAAACAGAAAAATTGTACTTCTGTATATTTTAATATTTAGTGGACGGTGTGAAAAATTAAAAGAGTTCCCGTGATTTCCCTCTAGTATTTACCTATATTTTTCGCCCAGTAAATTAAAACCATAAGCACACGCAAGAAACTGATGTGTTTCACTCAGCTACCCTCCCTCCTAGCTTTCCTGGACACATGTAATCATATTCAACATTGTACTTCGAGGATTTAACCCTTTAAAGACGAAGCGTATCTGTTTTATATAAGGACTCAGTGCGTACCGCGCTGTAAACACTCTCCACTTCAGTTATAAAAACCAATCTCTTAATGTTTTATAAGGCAAAAGTTGCTATTTGTTCTGAGATCCGTACAAAACACATAAACGCAATGTGGGCACCACGTAGAATTTGTTAATGTAAACCCTGGTGGTACGTAAAGTTACCGCTAGGCTTTAAAAGGTTAAGGAAATCTACGCTGGTAAAGATAAAGGTAAAGGTAAACCTGCCCGTGCACACGCCATGGAAGCATAAAGGGAGACTGGAGGCATAGCTCCAATCATTCTTAAACTCTGCATTATATGCAGTTGAGTGGTTAGCCTCACGTCAAAGCCAAGTTTGCCCCGGGGAAGGAGTTCCTGGTGCTCACAATAGGAGGCTGGGTGGCCCACGGAGCCGGACTGGACGATAAAACAGTGCTGTATATAATGTACAGCTTGATGGTGTAAATATGTCTGTTGAAAACTCTTAAGCTCTTAAATGTTTTAGGAAACAGTATTTTATAATCATCGATTCTCATACACAATTATGGAGACCACTTATTAAAAATTCCGCTGCAAACAAAATTTTGAAACGTAATTTTTTTATTTTCCAGTCCTTTCTACTTTATACGAACCGTTTCACATGCTGAAGACGAGTATTAATAAACGTAAGGGAATGCAACGCCACATTTCAAGCAAACATTGTCTTAACAGCAATGTAGGTGCCTCTACTACTATGACCCTTCATTAACCCTTTACAGACGAAGCCCATCTGTTTTAAATAAGGACTCAGCGCGTGCCGCGCTGTAAACACTCTCCACTTCGGTTATAAAAACCAGTGTCTTAATGTTTTATAAGGCAAAAGTTGCTGTTTGTTCTGAGATCCAGACAAAACACATAAACGCAATGTGGGCACCACGTAGAATTTTTTAATGTTACTCCTGATGGTACGTAAAGTTACCGCTAGGCTTTAAAAGGTTAATCTGGTACCCTAGAGAAACTGGCCATTGTGTCATCTCTTTATCCTCAGTTGGGGACCCAACTCAGGAAATGACATAACACCAGTGACCTCTTGATGGTACACATCACGTTATTATATATAACTAACACACACTACTGTATTACCACCTTACATTACAATGTTATGCAACACATGTCACTAACATAACTGACGATTTCTGTCCTCACATTCACAGAAAAAAGTATAATTCTCTGCTGGTTCTCTGTTCCCCTTCTACCACCTAACCTTCTCTACTCCCACTACACCTTTTGCAAATTCCCTTGCTAGTGTTCTGAAGGAACTTCAGCTCTAGAGTGTTCCGTCATTCCCACTTTCAAGTCTCTGACCCATTTTCCGGGTGCAGAACGTTCCGAGTCCGAGCACCTGTGTAGCATTCTGGTCTTTCATAGCGACGAGTCATTTACACTGTAGCTTCAGGCCAAAGCTAGAGGACCACCGCTTAGCCGCTACTTGTGACTGTTGAACACATTCTAAGTACTTTCCATGTCCGGAAGCCGTCTTCACTATTTGAAAACCGTCGACGGACCATGATGAGGGGAAAAGGTATACATGTAAATTTCTACCCTCATAGTAACGGCAAACTAGGCATTTAATCTGTCAGATGGGGTCTCCATTTGCATTCGATTACTGGATCACAGTATGGGTGCAATGATGGTCAGCAGATGGAGTTTGCAATGCGGCTCTGATGTGCCTCGTATTCGTAGAGGTTAGGTTAAACTGCAATCCGTTTTACTACTAAAATACTAACAGATTCGGTAAAAATGGCTACAAATATTTTAAACCTGATGGAAATCACTAACAAGTCTAATAATTTTCTGATAAATTAGTCAACTAATATACATGAATGCATACTTCCAACTGCATATAATATTTGTCAAGTATGTAATAACGCACACAGTACCGACATACGGACAGGAAATAGAGCATGCCATTACAGGGACTGCACGAATGATTACTGAAAGATAAAGAATACACGCGAATACACAAAGCAGCATATTAATATAAGCGAGAAACCGATAACCGACAGCTGTTACTACACATAGGAAGTGATGGAAAAAATATGCAGAAGAAACGAATATGAAACGTCGCCCAGAAAAGCTTAGAAACTATAAGAAAAATACGAAAAGTGAGGAGACAAGAATATGAGGATTGTAGAGGCATAAAATGTTCTGATCCGTGAAGGCAAGAACACAGGAGGTAAAACTGTAAATTTGACAACACAGTGTATTGCAGAATGGCGTACATACTGCCATCAGCATTCTAGGTATCTATATATACTGCAGAGAGCATTGCCATTCGAGGCACTGGGACTCATGAAGCGATTAGTTAATCTGCCTATGTGACTGGCAGAAATGTAAGCCGACACACTGCAGGTTTATGCTTCTTCCCGTATTATCGGATCTCTAACAACTTCGCTGTTACTTATGTTGAAATCAGGACTGAGATTCGGCGTTGACACTCGTGCTTATGCTTTCGCAGTGGATCCGGGCGACGCTCAATGTTGATAGCTACCCTGCAAATTTCAACGGGTATAAAATTTTGAGGATCGTCAGAATTGTGGTCAGAAATTCCAAAGTACTAAAAGGTGAAGGAACCCATTACAGGCCTGGAGAGGCCCTGAGGCTTCCAGGAGGTTGAGGCTCCCAGATTTATAGACAATCGGCACACGAAGGTGGTAAGTTTGTCAGCCCTACGCACCTGCCGCCGTTATCCCCAGGAAATATTCCTGGTACTCATTTCTGTTAGAGGCTGAGTCGACCCCAGGGCCATAGTGCGACCGAAAGGATTATGTCAATGAAAAATTCCAATGACACCATCGGGAATCGAACCCACGACCTTCCGGATTGTATTGCAGTGCCTCAACCAACTGCGCCATCGCGTGCCCCAGCGACTAACTACTACGTACTTTAAACCTTGCGTACACAGTTACCGATATTTAATATGAATGCAAATGGAAGGTATCCGTATCTTTAAACGGTTCCTGTGATATTCTGGTAACTACCTGCCAACTTACACTGCGTTATGACCAGGAAAGCCACAGTTCTCAGTTTCACAGACTTAGAAACCCTGCAAGTAACCAAACCAGCAAGTAACAGTATTGACAGAATATTAAATGTTACATTTTCCAACAGGCATTAGCAGTAAAGTCAGTAAAGTGAGTTACTGGAAGACCACGGCTGGGGTTTCTGGCAGAGGTATTGAATTTTCCGCTTCAAAACATATCCTGATTTTTTGCAAATCGACCCACATTATTCCTACCACAGAATATCACTAAACATTTTTCAGGGAGTAAATCGGCTGCAGCGTGATGGTGACTGCTCACAGCCACCTAGTACCCACGCCTATAAGACACGTAGCTTAACTGTGTAAAGAGCAGTGTTAACTATATTATGTGCCACCCGCTATAACATTAACCCTTTAAGGCAAAAGTTGCTGTTTGTTCTGAAATCCGTACAAAACACATAAACACAATGTGGGCACCACGTAGAATTTTTTAACCCTTTAAAGACGAAGCGTATCTGTTTTATATAAGGACTAGAGTGCGTACCGCGCTGTAAACACTACACTTCGGTTATAAAAACCAATCTCTTAATGTTTTATAAGGCAAAAGTTGCTGTTTGTTCTGAGATCCGCACAAAACACATAAACGCAATGTGGGCAACACGTAGAATTTTTTAATGTTAAACCTGGTGGTACGTAAAGTTACCGCTAGGCTTTAAAGGGTTAAGGAACGCTGTATGTTGTCTACACAGTGTATTTAGGGCTCGTACGACTTACTATGAGCAGTGGTTAACTACACGACATTAAAGGGCTGCTTTTTATAATGGACGTGGGTTTTTTCCTTGTGACGTAAGAAATGAATTTTCATGCACACCAACGTCATTCTGTACAAGGAAAAACTCCTTAACTTCACTTTCGATAGCCCTGCTTTTTCCCCTAGGCTACCCTTAACCCTTTAACGAGGAAACTAATCTGATTTAAAGATCAGTCCGTACCGCGCAGTAAACACATTCATCTCGGTTATAAGAACGAATCAGTTAATGCTGTATAAAAAAAATCGCTTTTTGTTCCGAGATCCATTCAACACACACCAATAGACGGTGTGGGCAGAACACAGAATTTGTGGATCGTAAACTTTCTGGTACATGCAGCAAACATTAGATTTTAGAAGGTTAATAAAAGGACGAGCAGGCACAGCGCGGACACTTCAGGGCAGTAAAATGTCTATTTTCTCTCACATTAAGTGCAGCACCTCTCATTACACCTTCTTATTTTTCGTCTTCTTCTTCTCCTCCTCCTCCTCCTCCCTCTTCTTCTTCTTCTTCTTCTTCTTCTTCTTCTTCTTCTGCCTCCCTACCCTTCCACGGCACTTCGCTCAGCAATATCAGTAACATAGACTTTACCTTCCGCAAAATTTCAGTCGGTAGTTCCTTTCACTTTCATTTAATTTGGTTTAATTACGCAGCATGTGCGTATGTATATGTACGTACGTATGAAATTATATTATGTACAGTTATGCATGTATGCAAATGTGCTTCGGTGCAGCCTAAAAGGTATAATAGCGGTTAGGCTACGCACTGTATGACAAACGCATTCTTTTTCGATTCCTGATAGAAATAAAAATTTTTGTCATCTCCAAGACATCCACACCAGTTTTGGTGCCAAACTAGCCTCGTACGTAAGGCACACCAGGGACTCTTTTCCTGGGACTAAAGCGGCGGGTGCGTGAAGCCGACCGTTTACTTCCATATAGTGCCGAAGTTAAGAATAAGTGAAGTTATACAAATCCACTTTTCCCATATACATCCTTGGCACGTACACGCACAGCTTTTAACTTTTTTATGTATACATACACGTATTAAGGCATCAATGTTACGTGTGTACATAAGTATGCATTTATCAGCGTACAGCCTCTGTGTGTGCGCGCGCGCGTATAAGACAATTTATAAAATGCGAAAATAAGAACAACGCCAATTTACCCTTCGATCTTCCGTTCTATCTTGACACCGATTCTATCGAACCGTCACGTCATTTAGCACGAAGTATAATTAAATAATAAAATAACTGAAAAAGAGGAGGCGGGCTTATAACGCTCCCGTGAAAGGAGTCACCATATGAAGAGTAACAGAGTATAGTGTGGGATAAGCCATTCAACAAAGAAAGATATAAAAGGATGGTATAGGTGAAAGTGAACAGAGCTTCTGTCTCTTCTTTTCTTCTCTTTGCATCGACCTCAATTTTACTTCGAATATTGGATTTCGGAAATTGGGGAACTCGAGTGAAAAAGACTGGTTGGATGAGGAAGCTGCCTGATGGAGAAGAAGGGGTAGGGCGGAGTAGGGGTACTTGGCTGTCTTATAAATACGATATTACAACATCCGATACATCCGATATTGATTTATAGGATGCCTAAAAACAGGCACATTCGACAACAAAACGCAGCATAATAGCGAATTGGAAAAGGAACATGCATTCAAACGGACCACCGACACTCTGTTTGCGTCAGATAAATGTTCATTCACATCAAGAATGAGTGTGAGAGTTGTCTTATTTGTATGTGTGATTAGTGCACGCGCATGTTCATAGTCATATGTATGTAATGCGTATATCTCACAAGGATTACTCTTTTATAGACAGACAGAAATTAACGCAATGTATTGCAGGACAACGAAAATTAAGCCTTTAAAGACGAGGCGTATCTGTTTTATACGAGGACTCAGTGCGTACCGCGCTGTAAACACTCTCCACTTCGGTTATAAAAAACAATCTCTTAATGTTTTATAAGGCAAAAGTTGCTGTTTGTTCTGAGATCCGTACAAAACACATAAACGCAATGTGGGCACCATGCAGAATTTTGTAATGTTAAACCTGGTCGTACGTAAAGTTACCGCTAGGCTTTAAAAGGTTAAATTAGTCCATTTGTAGGATTCTACAGGTCAAAATGGCAATGTTTCAGAATTACTTTCGCGAGATATCCGCTTCGAAAAACGGCGGGGATACAGAGAATTCTGACAGACTGCTGTCGTGGTTTTCCTCAGCCAGTCCATAACTCAGGATATTGACTTAAAGTAGGCCACGACAGATTCCTTCCATATACTCTTCAGTTCACTATTCATTATCATCCAATTACAGGAATCTACGCATCGCCTAAGTTACTGGCACAATTGCTAAATGTATCATAAACATAAAGGAATCGGCTGGAAAAAAAATTCTACACTGAGGAACTTCAGTAATTGACAAGTGCTCTCTTGGTAATAACATGACGGAGGATTACACTGACAGACTGTGTAGCATGTATGGGTAACATGAAAGCTGCATAGAGAAGTACAGTCGGAACGTACAAAAGGAAAAGGTTATGCTATACAAATGGAGTGGAGGGTAACATTAAACAGTGTCTTAAGGACATATAGCACAACGATGTAGACTGACGTGCACAGGGATGCATTTTGGCAGAGAAACAATGGGCAGCACGAAGCTTCTCTGATGTGACGTCCATGACGAATAATATTGAATTTATTTCGTGAAAGAAAATCCCTTCCAGCCCCTATTGACAGATGATATGTGAAAAATTCCAATATAAATCAATAAATGTTATCCATATTTTACAATATAAAACTCGCTGAAGCAAATTATTCAATTCGGTTCAACATAAATGAGTCTGCATGCTTAATTCACGTACAGGGAATCATTTTAACGAAGGCGTTTAGGATATGAATTTCATTTGGATTTGCCGTCTAATTGAAATACCAGAGGGTTACTGGCATATGAGTAAACCAGTGTCATTTTTAATACAGCTCTACCAAAATTTGTTGGTGCATAATTACTGTACCTGTTTCACATTGAGTGAGATGGTATTTTATACTTTCATTGAAGATTTTTTTTTTTCCGAAGCAACTCGTAACTTTACGTGTATACATCTGCTGACAGTATATTATTACATCCCGTAGAAACCGGTACGTTCAACACAGTGCAATTACTTCCCATTGCAACTTACATGTAAACACTTTTCATCGTTGAAAGAATATAAAGTACAGAAAAGTCATATATTCTTACGTGCGTACTCAAAATAATACCATTCTACAGGAGCATACTTTCATTTCTTTCCATGACTCAACAGCCCGCAGTGGCCGAGGGCATCTTCATTATCGACGCTTCACGATCACACTCAGACACACCACACTTGCTAGGGCCCCTCTGGACGAGTGATCAGCCCGACGAAAAGACCTTTGCCTGACAACACACAACACTCACAAGAGATAGACTTCCATGAACCCGGTGGAATTCGAACCCGCAGTCCCCGCAACCGAGGGGCCGCAGACCCACGCCTTAGACTGCGCGGCCACTGGGATCGGCCTACTTTCATTAGGTTGTATTACAATACACATACTTTACGTTACAACAGTGTCCCTTTATACATGTGCCTGTTAAGGCTAATAACTGTCATATAAATCTAAGTAACTTAACCTTTTAGAGCCTAGAGATAACTTTACGTACCACCAGGTTAAACATTAAAAAATTCTACGTGGTGCCCACATTGCGTTTATGTGTTTTGTACGGGTCTCAGAACAAACAGCAACTTTTGCCTTATAAAACATTAAGAGATTGGTTTTTATAACCACAGTGGAGAGTGTTTACAGCGCGGTACGCACTGGGTCCTTATATAAAACAGATACGCTTCGTCTTTAAAGGGTTAATCACACTAGACATCAAACTGAGCTAAAGACGAAATTTACACAAATCTGTTTAAGGACAGACCATAGGGAGCGTATAAGCCTATGGAAGCAATGTTAAATTGAGCTTCACTCAGGTATACATTCTGAAGGAACTACTAGAGATAAAAATTTGAACTTTTTACCAGCCGCAATTCATTAATGTGACTACAACCGATAAAGAATTAGCTGTTTTCAAGAAATACATTTTCTATAATATTTTTTTTTGTATTTTTATGCATTTCTTTTTACTCTAAAATAACTTTTTTCATATTCACTTATACCTACACAGCTGGCTCCAGTAACTACAAGCCCAAATCTTCATCTGATTGACTATTGGGATGTTATTAAGGGATGGTGAAATTTTCAGGCTTCCATTACATATACTTTATGAGATACTGGTACCGGAATTAAGAAAATGTAGTTTTGAGAACAATTGATTTAAACACAATAATAATAATCACCAACTAATGCACAAAAAGTGTATTATCTCATAGTGCACGGATATGGAGCATATTAAATTGATTTAAAGTTTGTCACTCGAAATGATGGTAAATAATGATACAGACTCAAACTTAACGCTTCCCAGCACCATATTCTGGATCATCTGGGCCATTTTGATTTTCTTTTCTTCGTTTTTGTGTCATACTGTTTTTCCTTGCTTCTCTTTAGATACTCAGTGTTGCTAGTTCTGCCTTCCGAATCCTTTCCATATATATATATATATATATATATATATATATATATACTTCACAGCATTCACTGGTTTGAGCCAGATATCACGCCTAATACGATAGGACGTTCCTTTTTGCTACACCATCATTAAAACAAAACACTGCATCATATACCCCAAACTTAAGTCTGTCAAGCCTTACAAAAACAGTTTTGGATATCCTTGTCCAAATGACAAAGTTCACATGTTAATTAGGATCTACACCAGCAAGATCCCTGACCACTGGTTTCATTGCATCCATAACAGCAGCTGGTAAAGAATGTTTATGATCATATGCAACCCCTGAACTGGCACTGTCCTTGAATTTACACCAACTGTCACCATCACTTGGGCAAACACCATTCTGGGGTACCTCATTTGTAACAACTTGTGAAAAAAGACAGCCCACACAGCTCTCTTCATGACCTCTAAATTGTTGACATTCCTCCTGATGGCTAAACCATAATAATTTTGTAATTTGTCTATTGCAGACTGAGTGAGGCAACCTCTGCCTCCAAGAGGTTTGCTGTCATGCAATTTTATTCCTCTCTTTTCTTGCACAAGTCTCCTCAGTCTTGCCCCATTTCTTTTCTGTACACGTCCTGTATATTCTAATTTTGTTACAGCTATGGTGGGATCATAGGGCTTTCCTGCAACCATCCTTTGGTATGCTTTGCTGTCCCAATCACCACGACATTTTGTGTAACAAATACCTCAGGTATGAAGAGAACAATTAAAGATGTTGAGTACACCAGCACCTTCCATTCCACACTTGTTCCTTAATGGTTCTTTTTACACTCATGTTGGAAGGTTGGATTGGTGTGACAAACAAAACAAGACTTGGTCATTATTTAGATATCTAAAACTTTCCTTCTGTCAACAGAGGTAGCTCATATAATTCCATTCAGGGAAGTGTGTCCACATCTTTACAAGGTACCATCAAAACAAGCAGTTATATGTGATGGATCATCTTCCTCATTCTCTGCTACAGCTTCTCTGGCTGCTTGCATCCTGAAGGATTCACTCACATCAGCCACAGCTGAACCAATAGCATTATTATAAATACTGAAACTTGTTGGAGGTTGGGGAATATTCAGCATTGCACATAACATTTTACCTGCACATCTGCCTTTGCCAATTCACCTTAGGCCATACACTAACTGGATGTTGTTATCATACATCCTGCTCCTGGTAATGTTTGAAGTCATCACAGCTGCAGTCGGATCACATTTGTAGCATTTAATAACTAACTGCTTACAATACCTCTCAACTTTGATGCATTTTCAAAAAAGAAATATTATCACCACAATGTTTGCAATTATTGTTTTTTTTATAAAGGCACAATGCAGGTTGATACTAACCCACAATGTTCGCATCATGAGTAAAATTACTTTCACTTTTACAGAAATTGTTCTCACCTATCTTAATTTCAGCATTCAGAGAGGTCAGATGTATCTTTTCGTTTGATGCAGTCAGGTTATGTTTTACACAACTGCTGTCGCCACTTTGGTCTCTTGTCTCTTTTCTGAAACACCTGTGTCCTTGTTCACAGGTACATATTTATGTCCTTTAAATTTTGGTTTCGATGCAGATTTCTTTGTTCTAGGTATTTTCAAATAAAAACTTGCCACACACACCCCCAGGTAACAGGATACGACTATCGATACAAATGGCAGGGTGTGAAACATTACAGACCAACATTTTTCTCCACGTCGAAGAAAGAGATATCCCCCAACCCTAAAACGCTAGGAATTCAATCCTTTTATCTGCTGGAGTGCAAAAAGTGGGCGTGGCTTTTCAAAAACATAACCTTAATAATTTATTAAAATTTAACGAGGTGTCGGATTTTAATAAAACTAACGACAATTGACGCACACAAGAACGGGGTATTTAAATATGCTAAAAACTAAAAATGTAATTTTTGAGCCCTCATGACGCTTGTCTCGCCTTAAAGGATAATAAGAAATAAGTTTGAGTGTAAAACGGGACCTTCAAATTCAAAGGATTTCACCTTTGTGATAATAATGGTGGTGGTGGTGGTGGTGGTGGTGGTTGTGGTGGTGGTGGTGGTGGTGGTGGTGGTGGTGGTGGTGGTTGTGATGGTGGTTGTGGTGGTGGTGGTTGTGGTGGTGGTGGTGATGGTGGGTGGTGGTGGTGGTGGTGGTGGTGGTGGTGGTGGTGGTGGTGGTGGTGGTGGTGGTGGTGGTGGTGGCGGCGGCGGCGGCGGCGGCGCTGGTGAAAGGGTAACACGCCTCTGGCATAACTAGCAAAACAGCTCGTGAAGCACGCCTCGCATAATGTAATGTCAGTATTTAACACAAACGTAATAAAATAACTGGAAAAGCAACGGTGTAAGATCCGGCCAAGGATTCAAATGAACACGTGCAGACACTGATACTACTTCCTAGACGCCTTTTGCATTAGACAATATATTTTAATCTATCTCTCGAATTAGGAAAATAGTACTGTTACGAAATATTATATGAATGAAACTGAAGATTAGGATGACGATAATGATTGTAATGATGGTGATGATGATAAATACAAACTCTTTACAGGATCTCACACATAGTTGCATGTTTGTATGCATTCCATGACTGTAAACATAAACAGCCCTATTTGGGAAGAATGTCACTATTTAGATTTTTAGAGAGCATGGGGAAAAATGGGCAAGGGTGGAAGCAAATTTTGTGAGAAATAACAGCCACTGTCACTCGTTCATATTTCATTTTGCTTTCCAAAACAGTGACATAGTCTCAAGTATAGAAACTAGTCAGGATCTGTCCTGAGAGATCAGTGCCACTTAACGTCACATCAAAAGAGCAAGCACTAATTAAAACCCATCAAAATCATTAGCTTCACACCTGACAATTTAGCTTTAGGTGTTTCACAAGAGCTGATGTCATATATACATTTAACCAGGCTAGGATCTCAAATTAAACATACGCAACACAAAGTTCAAGAGTCCAAAAGCCCACAGTCAGATAAACTCTAAGGCACAACTTAAGGCAATTTTTGTATAAGCATTTTATTATACCGCCGATCCCGGTAGCCGCGCGGTCTATGGCGTAGGTTTGTGGCCGCTCACTTCCTGAAATTGCGGGTTCGAATACTGCCGGGGATATGGATGCCTGTCTCTTGTGAGTGTTGTGTTTTGTCAGAGGTCTCCGCGACGGGCCGATCCCGCGTCCAGAGGAGCCCTATCGAGTGAGGTGTGAGAGTGAGTGATTTCGAAACCCTCAAGACTGAGATGGCCGACGCCCGAGTACGGCTATTGCGCCACAAAAAGACGTTATGCCATTGATTAAACGAATTAACCCTTCAAAGACGAAGCGTATCTGTTTTATATAAGGACTCAGTACGGACCGCGCAGTAAACACTCTCCACTTCGGTTATAAAAACCAGTCTCTTAATGTTTTATAAGGCAAAAGTTGCTGTTTGCTCTGAGATCCGTACAAAACACATAAACAAAATGTGGGCACCACGTAGAATTTTTCAATGTTAAACCTGATCGTATGTAAAGTTACCGCTAGGCTTTAAAAGGTTAATCACCAGAAGTTAACTTAATGACTAACGTTCTGAAACATTAATGTAACACGCTTTAAAGTCAGTTCGTGCTTCACTTGAGTAATTATACTCGACTGGTTACTGCAGTTTAAAGAAAGCATTTTAAATATTCTAAAAATTATGGCCGATCCCAACGGCCGCGCGGTCTAAGGCGAGGGCCTTCGACCGAGCGCTTGCTGGGATCGTGGATTCGAATACCACCGGAGGCACGGATGTTTGTCTGTTGTGAGTGTTTGTTTTGTCAGGTAGAGGTCTCTGCGACGGGCCGATCCCTCGTCCAGAGGAGTCCTACCGACTGTGGTGTGTGTCTGAGTGTGATCACGTGAAAATAAAACAACCTCGACACCTACTCTGAGTAGGTAGAAAAGGGAAGGAATACGAAAGGAAACGAACTAAAAATTATGTAATGAACATCAACACACATCCTCCGTGGACAACTTCATAATACTAAGACAGGCAGCATACACAGTATCCACTGTACCTTAAAGAATTAGCGACACGCAGTACGAAAGAGAAAGGGTGAGGAGGGGGGCAAGCCGTTAAAATTACCGGGTCCTGACATTCTAGAAGGAAGCCCGACTATGTTGCATACATTTTTGTCTTTCTCGGTAGTATCAATATTTGTTGAGTGCATAAATTAACCCCTTTCACCCCAAGCCCCAGTCACTGTACAACTGAGAATTTGTCTTTCCGATTTCAAGGTAAAGCAATCCCTGGACAGGCCCTTAGGGCGCCACGAGGTTGAAGTTCCCACAATATCTAGACAATCGGCACGCGAAGGTGGTAAGGTTATCAGCTCTACGCACCGGCCGCCTTTACCCCCAGGAAATATCTCTGGTACTCATTTCTGTTAGACGCTGATTCGACCCCAGGGTCATAGTGGTGCCGGAAGGATTAAGTCAATGAAAAATCCCAGTGACCTCAAGTCTTTCCGATTTAGTGTAAATATTTTTAGCCGGTCCGCCCTTGCAGGGGAAAAGGGCCGAAAAATTTTTTCACCCGGACCCAAACCCGCTGTCGGCAGCTCTGGAACAGAATTAAATATTTATCAGTGCGTATCCTTACACTTTAATTTCCAGGTTCCTCTTCAATCTTCACTTTACTCATTTAACTCAACTTGTAAATTTTATAAATATTTAGGTCCGCTCGTTCACACTGCTTCCCAGAATAATCAAAATTCACAAAACCATAACTGTACTGTAAGCACAAGAACATACAAGAAGCAACAGCTATTAAGTCTATAACGATATTACTTCATACAACTTTGCTTACTGTCGTTTACACTACGCCTATGTGAAATTTACGTGGTAAAGTTTAAATTAACAGAACTCACTTAAATCATAGTCACCCTCCTTTCTTTCATTACTACGCCACCTCCGTCTCTTTCCCTACACTTTACCAATTGCCTAGTTTTAATTGCTTGTGTATTTTTAAATTTTCCCCTCTCCGTCTTTCTCACTACACACCATGAAATAATTAATGTCTAATTAAAAACAAACTTCTCTCCTTACTACGTGTATATATATATATATATATTATATATATAACACGCTTGAAGCAGTCTGGTTAGCAGTGTACAGTATATAACTATGCCATTTCTCCACCCCATCCTCTTCCAAGTCACGCCGTTCCTAATGCCAGTGGCGCAATTCCGTAGCCATTAATCTTACAGTTGATCTAGCAAATCGGATTGCCAATGGTTTCCCTGCAGAAGATCATATTACACTACCAGAAGTTTAATTGGTATTAATTTCGTAGCAGAGCCCTGACTTTGCTGTTATTCGAACTGCGTGATACAGTTGGAAACCTAAGGGAGAGGTAGAATATATAAATAAATAGAATATATAAATAAATAAATAAATAAATAAATAGACTTACCGATTAAAGTAACAAGCAAGATACGATGCCCGTACTGGTAAAGGTAAAGGTAAAGCAGTCCCATTACAGGCCTGGACAGGCCCTTAGGGTTCCTGGACGTCGAGGCTCCCAGATTTCTAGACAGTCGGCACATGAAGGTGGTAAGGTTGTCAGCCCTACGTACTGGCCGCCTTTACCCCCCAGGAAATATTTCTGGTACTCATTTCTGTTAGAGGCTCAGTCGACCCCAGGGCCATAGTGCGACCGACGGGATTATGTCAATGAAAACTTCCAATGACACAATCGGGAATCGAACCGGCGACCTTCCGGTTTGTAGTGCAGCGCCTCAACCAACTGCGCCACCGCGGCCCCCGCCAATACTAGTGCTATATGAATTTTATTAAGATGTGTTCTTCCTACAGTAAGAGCATCACAAATGTTTATGCACACATAGAAAAAACTCATGCATGAAATGCTTTTATAAAACAAAATTATTAATATTTCAGAATATTAGAATATTTGCGTGATATAAATACACTATTTATATAACAAAACACTGTGTAAAGATGAAAGCGATTGGACACTACGTGATTTTCATTCGTCAGAAGAAAGCTGCTTTGGTCACTCTGATATAACGAATGGCATTAGTGTTGTTCGTGGTTTTTACTACAGTGCAGCTGAAGAACCCATTTCGACACGGTTTGTTATTAGCTAGCCTACACAATGTCAAGTGTTGCTTTTTACAGATGACTAAGTACCAATGTATAAACATACATGGTCGAAATTTTTAACTATCTTTCGAACGTCACCAAAACTGTGCACGCGCTAATATGAGGTAATGTCATTCAAGCTATCCGTACTTTACTCTTGAATTCAACAACACTGAGGGAAAATTTTAATTGAAAGAACACTAAATTTAATTCGGTACACCAGACTGGTTAATATATCAGGTAACGCGCAGTCAATCCACTGTTTAACTGCCGCCACCACCGTTTATTTTAAAAACACATATTTCAGTTACATAAAGTTCAACAATATACATGCCAGGAGATTATGAACGAAGTTTGAGTGTTAAAATTACATTTCGCTCAAAGGATATCCAAGGATTAATCCCTGTGTACAGCATTAACTGAGAGAACTCCAAACTTCTGAACTGCAGCCATTAAGCTCGAAATGTTCAACAGCTTTTAGAAACGATTGATGTTTTTGATTTTAATGTTCACATCTGACAAAGTACAGAAGTTAGAAGTACAACTGAATGTTTGTCTTTTTTACTATTAAAACTTTTTAGTTGAAAATATGACTACATCGTACTTCGACATTTGTGATTGTTAATTAATTAAATCAACCTCACAGTTCCATTGAGGTCAACTCTACTTTTGTCCGCGCATACGAAAAAACGATGCTCCAATAGGTTAAAGTTCTATAAACATTAGGCTTTCATGGAAGTTCAGTAAATATCATATTGTGGACGTTTCGAATTTTTTTACTGTCTTCATTTGGAAGGCCAATTGACTCCTTAATGGCTCCTGTCAATACTTACATGTCTTTAGGTCGGTGGGAACTGTTATTTTTGATTCGTCTACCAGAAAAACCAGTGTCAGAAGCGGCCAATGCCCACCCACATCATATTTAGCATACAAATAGTAAAGAACTCGAAAAAGACAAAGCCTAAACTGACAAGACTTCCATCATTCAAAATGAGGACCCACACTAAAATACCACGTAGGGCACATTACTTGACAGTTAACACATTATAAGTACCATGTACAGACAAATGGAAACCACATATTTTTCTTCTGACACTTTGAAATAAAGAATAATAAATCTCGTCACAACATTTTCAAACTTGATACAAGACGACCATATTTAAGCCTGAATATTACGTGAGTCACTGAATCCGACACTGAACCATCTGTGTAGGAGGATATGAGGAATCTGGAAACTTCCGAAGACGAATTACCTGGATGACGGGCACATCTGAGATATTAACACTTTAACGAACGGTGGTTACTTTATACAGCATTATGTTTAAGATCTAAAGATTCTACATTCTGCCCACTGAGCGCATTTATGTCATTCTTATAAATCTCACGAAAAATTCAGATTATTTCCCTATACAGCATTAAATGACTGCTTTTTGTACTGAAAACGGAATGTGTACTGTGCGGTAAGGACTGAATACTTCTACAAGGTTCACGTTAATTTTCATCTTTAAAAGTCTGATTCACAAAACATAACATCAACCAGACTTTGAAAATACTGGGAAGATGCAAACACTGTAGACGGGACACCCTTATCACCGCGCATAAAATAAACGAACGCACGCGTCCATCTCCTACACCTGCTACAAGCGCGTGTTACCATGACTAGTCGATAAAAGTGTTTACAGTATGTAGTGTTCTTACCTTCGTGGAGTACCTTACTTCTAAGAATGCCGTGAAATTTCTGAACGTAAATCTACAGAAATCAACAAACCAGTTTATGTATTCTGAAAATGTAGATAGGCCATAGCGTAATATGATATTCACATTACAATTACACGCTTCGTCTGCTTTAATTTAGTTAGCATCAATGATCCAATTAAGCGCACGTGTCCAAGCTACTATAGTAGCCTATGTATGTAGGTATGTATGTATATATGTATGTATGTATGTATGTATGTATGTATGTATGTATGTATGCAAGTGTAAATCCAAACAACAACGAAATTTTCCAACTGTTATATTTCAGATACAGTAACGCAAATATTAATGTTTACAGATTACGTATTCCCGGTACAGTGTAACTGGCAGGTTGTCTCAGCCAGCGGTTACACTAATCATTAACATTATTGCTAGCTCAAAGATGAACGTCAAGGCATTCGTCAACCTAATTCCCAGTTCCATTTTTATACAGCAGCTCATGTTAATTTAAGCACTACGGCATGCACACATTCAGTTATATGTTATTTCCCGCGGATACAGAATCATCCACTCGTCAAAAAACAAATCCTGAAACAAAGATGTCATGAAAACCGCTTCTCTGTTACGATTATGTGTTAACCTTTGACCTATGTTTATGAGATTTTACAGTTTCTGTCAGAAACCACAAAGCGAAGCTCTTCTGTCATCAGGAACAACGGTTGACATCATGTCATTATTTTGTAATACAGAATTATGAAGTTAGGACACAATGGAAGTATCGTACGTAAGATCTGTTCAGGTACATGGGATATGAAGGCAGAGGAGTTATTCTACATTTTATTGCCATGAACACAGAAAAGGAAAAAGGGTAATGGATATACCATTTATTGCTCTCGTTTACTTAGTTAACTTTCTCAGTTCCATAGATGTCTCTGTTTATTGGCTACATGATATTCAATGTTATTGCGACGGTTAACAATTTATTCTCACGGACGCAAAAGAAACAGTTGTTCGCCCAAGTTTAAGGTGCACTCGGCACTTCTCTGGACGGACCATTGAAAACACTTAAACTTTCAGTCAGCATAGTAAATTTCGGGACAAAGATTCAAAATCGAAAAGTCCCGAATTCGAAGCGGGGTATTATTTTTGAATAGGCTACAACAAATATACCCCAATGACCTACGCACAGATGCATCACTGAAAAATATATTGTGCGTATGTATGTGTACTCCTATGTAGACACATGTAACATATAGTGTTCTAGTCTTTTTTTACACGCACTTTTATGACTAGGTATGTCTTCATTAGCCTTTTAAAGCTCAGCGGTAACTTTACATAAACCAGGTTTAACAGTAAAAAATTCTACATGGTGCCCACATTGCGTGTATGTGTTTTGTACGGATCTCAGAACAAACAGCAACTTTTGCCTTATAAAACATTAAGAGACTGGTTTTTATAAACGAAGTGGAGAGTGTTTACAGCGCGGCACGCACTGAGTCCTTATATAAAACAGATACGCTTCGTCTTTAAAGGTTTAAATTTGCTTCGTAATACAGAATTTTAGCAGACGTGTAAGAACTTGTAAACAAATTTAGTTATTTGATTTTACGCTTTCACACAAGCCAATAGACTTATACATGCCATATAGAAGTGTACACATTTCTAGCCATACTCAAATCAATTCGAGTATTGTGGAAGGCCATTCTGATATAATTTAATTTAGCAAATTTACAGAATGGTGAAGCTTCATTATGGGGTAATGTGACTAAAATTATAGGCGGAATAATATATTTTCCCGTCCCTGAACAAGAATTTAAAAACGGTTGTAGAAGCTTTTCTTAATTATATGAAGCTTTAACGCACATTTTACGATACAACACTACTGTGTATTACAAAATGTATGACATAAAAAACGTAATTGTACTAAGAATGAGAGAACAAAATACTGATACTGGTTTATTAAATAGAATATGATGCAAGCAATCAGCTGTAAACAGACATTCCTATTCTGGGTGTTTCAGCGACTACTTGCTACCCCGTTATTCCATTTGAAGGGATCAATAACACTCCATATGCTAGTGTTAGCACATAACCAAGTACAGCCTCGAAGAGGATTAGTGTTTGAATATCATAAGATTAGGTGCAGGAAACAGTCCAGAAAAACTGTAAAATATTTTAAATAGGACCAAAAACTATAGTTAATAAAATCGAAGACAGCATAAAAGACACGAATGGGATTACTTTAGCGTTCATAAATGTAAGATAAATTCCGAGTCTTCTACAAAAATTCCATTCTCCTAAACGCAACAAGCTTTCGCTGCAGTTACTATTCCAGTAATAGGAAGGATGGAAAGGTAGACTTTAATTCGGAGTACCCACGTCTTACTAGTGAGTTCTGCACCACCCGGCTTTGTTGGTTCATTCATTGTAAAAAATAATTCGTGGTTGGAATACTAAATGGCACCTGCACATCACTAAGTTCCAGAACACGGAACCCTTCCCGGTATTTCAATTCATGCAGCAAGTGCGTTGACTAGTTACACCGACTTTTCGGGACAACCTATTGGTCCCATCTTCAAGGATCAAGAAGTCCATGAATACTTCCAACTTCTTGACCGTTGAAGATGGGAGTGATTAGAATTCCTTGTGTATTGTAAAATGCTTGGGACGTTATGAATAATTACTGCAACTGTCCCGTACTCGTCTTTTCTGGGAACAGAAAATGCACATGACATATGTTTTATGCACTAATTGTGTACTACAACGGAATTAGACGTTCCTGTCAGCATATCATTTTATACTCGTCAAGTGTAACACGTGCTTTTCCAAACAGACGGCATCGCTTCAAGAAAACAATTAAAGTCGTAGTCAAAGTGCTCGAATTGGTACTGGAGCACTGCAGCCCGCGGGAAGACGAGGCGGAGCGGAAGTAAATATGCGGGCTTCCTTCATGCCTAGAAAGAGATGCAACTAACAGCGTTAATTAATTATCTGAAGTCCAATTAATTAGCATTCAAAATTCGACAAAACAGCACATCGACTAATAATAATAAGTAAAAGAAAATAAATCCAGTGTTGTATACTATCAACACTAAATCGATTGCTGCCAACGTTTGTAAAATGTTCATGCAAGCTAACGGTAAAATTGTCCTTCAGCTGAATTAAGCACTACGCCACAAAAACGCGTGGAGATGTGGGAGTACAGCTCTGGAGAAGTACATTATTAACTTTCCACTAGGTGGGGATAAGTGATCAGCTTCAAGCTGCGAGCGCTTTGTTACCGGCAACAGCACCTTTCAGCCATGCCTTAGAGTAAGCTAGAGAATACGTTGGTGCATACTAAACTTTATACGGATGTAGTACTTTAAACTTTAAAGAACGGGGATTTATAATGAGAAAAACTGGTTACCACTGCACATGGTACACGTAATATTAGAACGATAAATACTGCAACAGAATTCTATAGGTATAATACATTTAAAACTATCCTATACGACTGGGGTATGGATAATTACAGGAATTGACATTATTTTATGTAGGGAATAACACAGTAATTCATAATCCCACAACAAAACACTCACTTAACTGTGAGGAAAAAAGCCTTCCCATACGTACACTCACGCAAGAAAATAGCAGAAAAATTGTGATAGAATTTCATGCCAGTTTATAAACACAGTGAATGTTACCTGTCTCCAAAACCTGCGAGTTGGACGAGAGTCTCGAATATCGGTTTTGATGAAAAAAATCCCGGTGGCCGAATAAATAAAACAACCCTCGTCTCATTTAGTTTCAAATTACATTCTCGTGCTGATGTAAATTACACATGGAGTTACATCACTGGATGTGTAAACTCATTCAGATAATGAATTTATTCAAGGAAAGTAGGGAAACAATTACAACATGGAAGTAAGAAATGTTTTTCAAACTTCGGTTTCTCTGGATTATGTTTCGTGTTCCGAAATCAGAAAAACTGGTAAAAGGCAAATAACAGGTGTCGAATATTTTACTTACGTATTATGCAACACAGAACCTAACAAATGGATCTTGGACGTTCTGAATTAAAAATAGAAACAGTGTTGTAACTGCATACGAAACTTTAATTTTGCCTGTCGCTGTGTATAGGTGTGTAGTTTGATCTCTCAAATTGAGGACGAAACATAGGCTGGAGGTGTTTGAGAATACGCTGCCGAGAAAGACACTTCAGCCTAAGACGGAACAGGAAACAGGGGAGTTGAGAAGACCACATAAGGAGGAGCTCGTACGATTTTTACCCATCACCAAATATTATTCGCGTGAACAAATCACGAAGAAAGAGATACGCGGAGAATGTGGCATGTATGGGTGACAAGACAGATGCACACACGGTTTTGGTAGGGAAACCTCAGGGAAAGAGGCCACGTGTAAGACCTAAGAGTATATGGGAGAATAATATTAAAATGACTCTTCAAGAAGTGAAATGGGGAGGCATGGACTGGATTGATCTGGCTCAGGATAGAGACAGGTGGCGGGCGCACGTGAATACGATAATTAATATTCGAGTTCCATAAAATGCGGGAATTTCTTGACTAGCTGGGGACCTGTTAGCTTCTCAGGAGGAAGTCAGCTTCATCGTAGTTAGTTAGTTCGTTCGTTCGTTCGTTAGTTAGTTGTAACAGCAGGATAAACTAAAAGAATAAGTACAATACAGTGAATTTCATAAAACCAAATACGTGAAAAGATAAAATAACCATGGAATTTACTTTCCTTACCATTTTACAACATGTTTTGTACTGTTAACCTTAACCACGCACATGGATCTAGTTCGTCTTTGTTAACCCACTAAAACCCAGTCGTTACTATATGTATCACCACGTTTCACACTCAAACATTCCGCCCATGGAATATACTGTGGACAAAGCGGCACTGTTACAGGATTTTCTACATAGTATTTCAGTACTTCGGCTGTCTCTTGTCAGTATCAGTCTACCAAAGCTCGACATACATATTCGTCTACCAGACGCAATACATCTTAGTAGTCGAGAGCGTCAGTAAATAACACTTCAAAACAAAGTCAGATTACTTAAACGCACAAAATAAGCCCGCTGGCTTTCGTAATGGAGACAGAAAGTGTTTACTGCGCGGTACGAACTAAATCTTTACATATAACTGGTGTTAAATTCAATGTTCAGAAGGATAAAAAAGTTCACTAACGTTCGTTGTTGTACTCAGACTGGAAGTTTCGAAGCTATCACCCTGAATGTTATCCAAATATTCTTCCAGTGTTATCAGGTTAATTTCTTTACGATGTTATTACTTTCAATTAGACAAGAAGATGAATAAATTAAAATAAGAGCAAGTTACACAATGCACACGACCCATGTTACACACTTTAGTTGCACACCAGGTACTACTGTCCAATTCACGTTACCTGAAACTGTTGTACTGATGCGTAATTAACGAAAATATTGCAGAAACACATTGCAGAGACAAACACGCGTGAAGACGAACCAAGCCTGGAATAGCTAATACCCTGTTGCTGACGACGGCTGAAGAAATGCGAGGCTATAAACATATCTACGAATTTCGTCTTTCTATGCCTCTTCGTACAGTTCGTATATCAAGCTATGTCTCCAAGTCAGCCTCATGAGTGTGTGAAGAACAAACAACACCTGAGCTTCCATATGAAATGATTTGGGCTGCAGGGACAAGAATATGTAACCATACATGGATATGGGATACCCAGTCGTATCGTGTAAAGGCTTACAATCAGTACGTTGGCAAGCTAGGCTGAAGCCAGTAGTCACCCAGCGATTTCTGGTTGTATCAGAATCCGCTGTGGGAAAGGGAGGAACTTGGCTGTCGGCTATTGATTCCTCCACAAGATGGTTTCAGTTCAAGGCGGCCCAGATGTGGCTCTTCCAGTATGTGAATACAGGCTTAACCAAACTGTTGGACCATGATTCACAGAATATATTTTTGGACAGCTACAACATTCAATTCGCTGTCAAGTGAACACTATAAGCTACACTGATGATGTCAATTAGAAATGTGAACAGTATTTGTAACTCAGTGAAGAGCGACAAGACCGATTTCAGGCTTCCACCACTCTGCTGAGATGTTACGCAGGGTAGATAGGTAGTTGGTTACCGACGTTTCGGGACAACATATCAGTCTCAATTTCAAGTTTTAAGCAGTCCAAGAAGAATGCCCGGCAAACTTAGGTAGCAGTTATATAAGGAAGGGTGTGGGCATTCTTCTAGGACTCCTTGACTCTAAAAGGTGGGGCCGATAAGTTGTCCCGAAACGTCGGTAACTAACTACAAATCTACGCTGCGTAACATTGCAAAAGAGGAAATATATCACTGACAAGACCCATAATATTTTCAACCAACTACCCAACACTTATTTCAAGCAGTAACTTATGTGCGAGGACCTAAAATTCTCATCATCCTACACCATTTTTTCATTATACAACTTTTAAGCTACCAAAAGACATAAAATACAAACGAAAATGTGTGACCCTGTAGGATACTGATCATACAACACATTTCAATATTTAAAATGTAACAACGAGGCGATCTTAAAGAAAATAAATAAATTTCAACAATAGCTAAATGCGTTGATTAGAAACTCGCGCTCCAGGGCCGCTAACATATAACAGCAGAAAAGTACGTGGACCCAGAAAATTAACACGACACGGCCCGCTAACTACACGTCACACTGAAGTGGTCTAATACAGATACGGCCTTACAGTTTCCTTCGAAGTACAACTGCATCGCTTAAGCTACAAATTACAGAGCAGTGTATTTGCAAAAGCGGTTCTGATGGTCCACTTCAAATTCAGGCATGGCGATTCGTGTTGTTTGTGAGATCAGGAAATACCCCATGCAGGTCTGCACAGTGAGTGTTTGTGTGGTTTCCTTCAGTCGAGAAATGGCACACGAACGTAAGTGCGTTCTGGTGCTCGATACTCATAACCAAGTTCCATATAATCGCCTTACGCACATCGTGTAATGTCAGGTTCGCTGCACAGAAGGAGGTTGCGGTGTGCCTGTACACAACCTGATTTCTTCTAAAATGTGATTTTAATTTTAAACGTAGTCAGTATGTTTCTTGAAAGAGGACCTGATAAACTGCCATAAAATTGAATTTTTAATGATTACTAAACGTAATTAATTCTTATTTTATAGAATAATGCCAATATTAATAAAGTATGTCTTCGATTGTCGCACGTTCGGTTACTCGACATTCCTTTTATCCTACGTGCCATGTTGTCACAACGCTCTTCTGATTCATATCAACACTCAATTTATGACATCATCATATTTTACCAGCAACCAAGCCGGTATGTGACGACGTGCACTACACTCCTCACAAAGTGCATGTGTCTTACATTTCAGTTGTCTGCATTTTTGTTTGTACCTCGTTTATTACGCACATTCTTGGTTAAGTACTCACTGATAATGCTCAAGCAACAGGTTTCCATTACACTAGACATGAAACTTACTAATTTATCATAAGGTAGCGAATCTTAAAAGATATGTCAAATAAAAAGAGAAAGAAGGTGGTTGTTTTCATGGAACAAAAACTTGGAAGCCTAACAAACATCACATACAGGCAAAATTATGTAAAAAGAGACAGAGGAATACAGCGTTAATTCTCTTAGGTTGGTGACCGGAAGAAAAAAGCGAAACCGTAAAGTAATGTTCTGCCGGAACTAGAAAGAAAAAAAAAGAAAGAAAGAAAGAAAGAAAGAAAGAAAGAGAAAGAGCAAGAGACAGAGAAAGAAAGAAAGAAAGAAAGAAAGAAAGAAAGAAAGAAAGAAATGCGATAAAAGGTGAACATGATAAAGTGAGTGAAGCTGAAATTTTTGGCTCTCACCAGACAGAGGAAAGGGCGCACCAACAACTGGACCTCTTCTACAAGAAAATGCACCGAATTTCCACGAGGTGCGTAATGAAGGAGAGTTCGCCTTCACAGCAACATCTGTGATGAAGTATTATCAGCAGACTCGGAATGATTGTTGAAATTTGGAGAACAACTTCAGTAATTTACAGAGAATTATGTCTTGTCATATGAAGAGCGTTACATTTGTGAAAAAAACTAACATTTTAAAACGATTTCCTCAAAAACTCTGCAGCCACCACACTTATCGTTATACAGTGTCTCTCATCTGTATCCATCTGGGGTTCTGAGACTGCTGCTTGCAGTCCAATAAAGGCTTTCTTATTCAATTTACCACCACACAAATGATGGTCAAATTCTTCAGCCGGTTGAAAGCAATGCAACTTCTCCTATTTCACCGTAACATTTCATGTGCGTACTACACTCTTTCAGACTATCACAAAATGAGTTTTGTGCCGAAGTTGTGACCGAAATGATTGTGAAAAAAGGCTGCTGCTCTTTGATGCCGCATGTTTTTATGTCGGGTGATACACCATTAGTGTTTCAAACACAAACCACGTTACCATCATTAATTTCACGAAGTTTCAACGGACATGTAAAAAATTTGTTGGGAAGGACGCACGGC
>BLKM01012018.1:1974073-2094073 GCA_013340265.1 Coptotermes formosanus
GAATATTTTTCTATCTACCACCTTGATGTCTATCCAAGCTTCTCCCACTATTACAGCTTCGTACTCTATTGCGTTCCACTAAACGCTCGTTTCTCTACGGCAGAGGAATCCTTCTTCAGTGTTTGTCAGGTCCACTTCCATTTCTGCAGCTTGATTAGAACCACTTATCCCAGTGACCGCGCGGTCTAAGGCGTAGGTCTGCGGCCGAGTGCTTGCTGGGATCGTGGGTTCGAATCCCACCGGGGGGCATGGATGTTTGTCTCCTGTGAGTGTTTGTGTTGTCAGGTAGAGGTCTCTGCGACGGGCCGATCTCTCGTCCAGGGGAGCCATACCGACTGTGGTGTGTGTCTGATTGTGATCAAGTGAAAATAAACTACCTCTACAGCTACTGTGAGTAGGTAGAAGAGGGAAGGACTAAGACGACGATTAGAACAGCTTTCCGTTTCTCTTGGTGCAGGCCCCCACAGTTCTTTTATTAGCGATAACGTTCCTGAAGAACCTGTTTCCACAAGTTTGCAGAACCCTTGTTATTCACTTTGCAACCCTCCAGGTTTTGCACCCGTAATGAAGAACACACTTGACGTTACTTCTAAATATTCCCAAATTTGAAAATGGCAACGGGCATTGCCGAATTTCATCTGCTCTGAAGTTCTTGGTGCGCGCAATTTTATTGTTAGTGCTTACCTCAATTATTGAAACTCTGACACATCTTCAAAACAGTTATTATCTTCACGTTGTTACTTTATCCTGCATTCTTTTCATGGGACACAGACATACACTCTTGTTTTTATTTCTCAGCATTTAATTTTACACGTACCTCGACAACAGTGGCTAAAAAATTTGTTTTTTTTTCAATAACAAACATGTCAGAAAATGTTTGCCTTTCTGAAGGCCGTATACACAATCTGTTATGTTGCAAACAGGCTATTATGTTTGCCTCACCTTCCCAAATATGGAAAGTATAATCAGGCCTATGTCAACTCCTTTACATAGGTGTATCACCGATTATTGCGGTAAAGCGTGAGATATACGTGCTTCGCCTGGAACGACCTTGTTCAAGTATCGGCCAAACGACCCTGTACTCCGAGGTGTCTCGCTGTTTTCACCGGTCAACTCAGCAAGCGTGAGGGCAGAATCTCGAATATCACCACGACAGCTTCCTTCCACAGCCTCTACAATTCGTTATTCACTAGTCACTGTATCATGCGATGCCACTTTGACTTCAGTACTGACAGTGTCGTTAAAAGCACAGAAAATAAATAAATAAATAAATAAATAAAACGTAAGTATTACCTCTCAAGACTAGGAAAAATAGTTATGATTACAACAATCATTATGGTTCAAATCAATGTAGCAGTAACGCTCATGATTTGATTGGGCGGTGAGGGGGGTAGGGGAAAGGAGGCACAGGAGGAGAAGGGCGAGAGTTATCCAACCGTAATAAAATTTCGATTTTCGCTTCTGAACAATGAGTCATTTTTAGCCTATGTTTGCCTCGTACGACAATACATCTAAACTGAACATGCCAGTGCATGCTGTTCTGCACTTCATGTACGTACAGTGAACCAACCGTGCGATGGCCTATGCATTACGCTAATGTGCTTATAAAGTTCGTGTGTTCTGTAAAGAAATTATTCATGGTTGCGTACTTGAAACATAAAACACGAACAGACCCGATCGTCTTCTGTGATATTAAACATGGCCCTTCTGAAGGCAAAACTGGTTACATGCTTTGAAATAAAAGTACGATGAAATAAAATACCAAATTTTCTACACTCCAGTTACTTTATACAACTAAATAAAAAGTTTATGTTTTGTGCTGATTGCATGCGTTATGTAACTGTCAGATACATGATTTTTCATTTCTCATGAAAACGTTTTCGTCCAGTTAGTCGTGACAAATTTTTAAACACGTCAAACTACTGAAGGTATCCATTTGAGGTATTCGGCTCATTTCTTTGTGACATGGGTTTGAAAATTTAGAGATTCTTTTGAATGTTACTTGCTTGTGACAGGTTACATTTTCTTTGCAATTCAGGCTCCACATGCGCAGAAATCGTTAACCGCGTGGAATAATTCCCTTCCGCGATTTTATAACCTTAATATTTGTATTCGCTTTTGAATCTAATTTGCAAGCAAGTCTGCAGACGTGCAGCGTTGTGGAAAGACTTGTAAAAATTGTCCTGCATTCTACTGTTACTTACTGCATCACAGAGTTCCATAGTTTTAAGAAATGATTACCTGCATTTTCCTGGGGCAGACGCTATGATTAGACATATCTACTATAAATTGTACGTTAAGAGGAAGTTGTAGTGTTGGGATTCAAGATGTTATTTGCGCCAAATTCCGATGCCGGCGGCCACGCGTTCGAAGGCGTGGGTCTATCACCGCTCGCTTGCTGGGATTGTGGGTTTGAATCCCGCCGGGACCATGGATGTCTTTGTCTTGTGAGAGTTGCGTGTTGTCAGGTAGAGGTCTCTGCGTCGGGCTGATCACCCGTCCAGAGGAGTCCTGCCGAGTGTGGTGTGTTTGAGTGTGATCGTAAAGTCTGCACAATGAGAAGGCCCTGGTCCACTTGGGGCTGTTAAGCCATTAAAAACTTGCTCTAAATTCCTCAAATTCCATAGGACGGCTATAGGAATTATAAAGCAATGCTTAAAATACACTGTGGTTTATTTTCGTGTGTAATTACCTCTGGCAGGTATAGGATGATTTCTATATTGAACCTCGAAAACCGTTTTACTACAAAACGTCACACCTTTCACCATACACTTATTTTTCAACCTATCTCTACGCTGCAAAATGTTAGTGCTGCCCAACGCCTCCCATCTTACGCTTCTTGTTCCTAGAACTCCTTGGACAGGGTACCAGTCAGTTTTAAGGCGCCTGTCTAAACATCAGAACACAAATACAGAAAAAGAGCATACACCAACGTATAAACACGTCCACACTACGAGTGACACTCAAGCTCACAATGGTAGGGTTCGATCGACAAAAAATAGGGCAGTTCGCTTGCACCACAAAGACCCTGTGATCGGCATACAGTTATGTTACATTTCGTTAATACAGACCTGTAGCCCTACACTAAAAGTCACACAGCCATATACAGGATGATCTAAATCGCCACCATTTTTTTAAACATGTTCTGTTAGTCAAAAGTGCATTATTGTTAGCAAACAAATACTTCACTATGTCAACTTTTGGAAATGTCCCCTACGTTAAGGAATGTAAGCATATACTCTCTTCCATGTTTGTTGCCATCGGGTGAATAATTTATTCCAGTTCATGTAAAAAGTTGGCGCAATTTCTTTTTCCGAAAACTCATAAGCTTCCAGAAATAATGGGATCAGCAAAAAATTCTCTCAGTGCTTGCATTACTTAATTGGTGTACAAGCCGCCGTCTCCTTTCATTGAAACAAGTCAACCTACAGCAACTGCAGGAAATTCATAATTACCTCTCGACAAGCCTCAAGCCTATGCGCTGGTACAGTAACAACTGTTTAACTCTTCTACAAATCCAGACGAATTCCATTCAATTACAGCTACGAAAATACTTAGGTACGGTCTGAGTGACTTGTCGGCAGCACTCTGTCACACCAAGAAGTTACATTACGGGGACACTACATAAATCGCAATATTAATATTGACACATTTTACACTATCGAACTTCATGTACAGTAAAAAAATTACAATAAGAGTGACGTTGAAATGATAATGAATGACCTTCCATTCCAAATGATTCAGTTCAAACTCCGTTACGGATAAAGCCAGAAACGCTACACTGCAAATATGATTTATTTCCGATAATACTTTTGGTAACTCGATTTAAAACGCCCAAAATAATTAGAAAACTTCTGATTTTATATCACTGCCACCACTCCAACACAACTACAAATGCGATCCTTTCAAACCTGGTAGAATGCAATAAGTGTTCCATACTTTAAAATTATTCACATCTCTTTTTAAACTTATTATTGCTTTAACCGACTCCTAAAACAAAAATGTCCTGTGCTGAACTGAACATCATGACAGTAAGTAAAATAGGACGTGGAGTTCTAGCTCTAGTTATTCTTCACTTCGGCACTATATACAGTCGAGTGGTCAGTTTCACATCCCGGAAGGCGAACCCAAATATGGCAACCCCGATACCCAATGAATAGGATGAGAGGTGAGCTCACGACCGAGTCTGGACGTTCTCCAAAAATTCTCTTGCCATTATCGGAGTCGAAACAAGATTCTTCAGCTGTTCAGGCCCTAGCCTAATCATTATACCGACTGAGTTATCCAGGATTGTAATATGAATTACAAATTGTTTTCCGTCCTTTCAGATAGCATAAATAAACATCACACTTTGTCGAGCCATAACTATTGTTAGTGCATATCAATTTTAATTAAATTCATATCGAATTAGTCTACAGTACGTTCCAAGTTACCTATTTGTTTATGTACGAACCATTTACAACATTTCGGTAGCTCAGACAACGAATATGTAGTGTCTACCAGTAGGATGATAAGTGAACAATCCATGGATTTGTTTTAAAGAACTGAGTAAATTTACGAAAGGTTTCGAATAACCGGTATTCGAGCTGAAGTTTACACCGAACGTTAAGAATACGAAACCATAGTGCTACCATCTTGACTGCGACACGTTGTTAATTATCCTTTCATTAATCTTGCTGCAGGTAGTATTTGTTCAAATCATCTCACGCTCCAGTTATCGGAGAAATTTTTCACTTCTTTCTTTAAGAAAGTAATTAATGTATCACGTCCGTTAAAATAACAAATTCTTTTCTAGGGATATAAATTAAAAGTAAGACAATTATAAAACCAAGGTCAATGCATGCAGAAAGAAAGTTTAAAACATCATGTTAAAGTCTGCGGTCAAGTTGTCCGTAAACGCCAGGAAGGCACAGGAGGGAGCGGACGTATAACTCCACTCATTCGTAATCCTAGTACCAGATGGTGAAAGGTGGCTAGCTTCACGCCCTGGTCGCTTTATCACAGGCAATACTTGACATATATTGCCAGAATCTGTGTGCTTTTATTCCCCAGCAATATGTTAACCGGAGCGAATAGTTCTTTTCTGTTTATTTTCTCTGAGTTCAGAATCCAATTGTACGATGAATCTGCTTTGAACTATTTGAAGAAAGTCCTGACTTCTTGGTATTCCAGAATAAATACACTTCTTCCCCAAACCCCTGCCATACCAGTGTATCTGGGTACAGGGGCACAATATCTACAATAAACTGAAATGTGTTACGGCAACAGTTTCAAAGTTTCTTCTTGGCTAAATTTTAATTCACTATCGCAAGCACGTACATTAAGTATAAGGACCTAAGTAGTATCATATAAGAACAGAAAAAGATCGGTTGATTTACGGATATCACCTGGCTCCAAGAGGAACTTCAATCGAAGGAAACTTCTATTGCCGGGATCCAAAAAGCAATATGGGATCCCGATACTGGTCGAAGCACTCCTTCTCCAACCTTGTTTCAGCAACCCTATGTGTGTTTGTTGGAGAAGCAAGGGAGTAGGAAAACGGTTTAATCCTGTAACCCCTCGAGAAACCTGGGAATGGGCCTACTTGCAGACTGAGGATCTCCAGGAAAACCTGAGGAAAGTTTCGAACGTTGGAAACAAAACGAAGATGAAGGAAGCAGAATAAAAGTGAGACAGAAAGGGGGAAGAGAGAAAATCCTTCTGTGGAGAGGGGCAGAACCTAAATTCCCACACTTAGTCCCGACCCCTGTCTCCTACTTCCTCCCATTCTGCCTGTACAAACAAGTAAAGGGATGCTCCCGAAAAGGAGGGAAAGGGAAGGCGCAAAACAGGAAAAGGAAGTTTAGAGAAAGAGAACAGGAAGAGTGCATAAGAGACGATAATGCTAGAGAGACAGAGAGATCTTTGCCCTCTCCGTCTTCTACAGAGTCCGTCAACTCGAGTGACGAATCGCAGCTCGCAATTTAACGGTTGTTTGTTTCTTAAAACTCTTCTGGCTGTCCAGGAGAAAGATCTCAATGTAGAAAAGGATGCGATGAAGAAACACGGCCTTCTTTCTCAGTGCAGCATTGAAGTAAAGTTCCAGGACTTTTTATAACACAGACTGGGAGAGAGAAAATAAAACAGTCAAATGTCTCCGAAAAGAGTGTGCGCGTACATGTGTATATGTGTGTGTGTGTGTGTGTGTGTGTGTGTGTGTGTGTGTGTGTGTGTGAAATATACTTTCGTATTAATTGGATATACTGACTAATCTATAAGAAGCATCCAGGTTTTTCAGGCAAAATCACCGCTCTGTCGATTCCCTCACAGTACGATTAGCATTTCCGCACTTCATGTAGTAATGTATGTCACAATTCCATGCATAAGATTACACTTTAGACCAAAAGCGACATACAGAGCACGTAATTCGGATTATCGTGAAAGCATTCGTGACGTACATTGACTTAAGTTAACATCAGGCTGAAAATTTTTCAGACCATGGAAGACGTACTAGAGTAGATGAAGAATCATTACGAAGTCGATTGATCAGCTCGATCAAGCGTTGTCATGTTGTGATAAGCATAGTACCTCCCAGTTAGGGTAGGTATTTGCAAAATGTAAATTATCTTTACTCATTTTGACTTATATTTATCAAATGACATCGACAAGGTCTCGGGAGGAAACATACAATCATCGAATTTAATGGAAATGTCTTTTTTAGGAAGCACCCTGGGCGTATATGGAGGTCAGATTAACCTTGAAGGAAAGGGGCGGGCTGAATTCGCCATCCTTAGGATAGCGCAGAGTAGCGAATTCTTGTGATGTAATAATTAATTAGCTTCGACACAATTTTGAAAATTACTTGATCATTCGACTGATATTAGATGTTAAAGAAGAAGTACGTTCCACGAGTTATTTATATTTTCAACAAAGTGTGTTCCAAAATTAATAATTTCCTTACTTCATGGACTTTTGCTCTTATGTTCTTTGAGGCAAGCTAACAGTTGCTGAACTGATGATACTCTTAGCCCCTTATTAAACCGAAAGCCTCATATATGGAATCAGTTTTATGATAACAGAGAATGTCAACAAAGAACAGTACATCATGATAAGTCAATCAGCTGCTCAAGAAATACGAACATTCTGTGGACCCCACAGATTCACTGTGGCATACACAAGAGCCATACTGCCTCTTGTCCTGAGCCAGATGAATTCCGTCCGCCCTCCTTGATATCCTCTCTTTAACATCCATTCCAATCTTGTCATTTTCATCGCGCGATGAAATGGAAATTGGGTGTTTAGTTCCAAGATCCAGTCACTTCATTCGTACAGAAACGTTTTTTCATTCGTTTCTCAAGTGGCTGCTAAGGCAAAGATTCAATCTTGACGTTTGTTCCTGCTGGAAGTCGAACCTGGATGGCAAAGCCCAAAGACAACCGCTCCATTAATTAAGATATCCTGCCCCTAAACGCATCACAGCTTACAAAATGTTTGTGGATTACATTGTTTTCTCTCTCGTTCTCTGATTTTTCAACAAACAAAATTCAGCACTACCCAAAAATTCCATAAGGATCGCAGTAATGTCCTTAATGTGAACAGAACTACAGTAATATAATGTAATTAACATCAACTGCAATAATAGAATGCACTTAATACAAAGAAGTCTTTCGTGGTAACTGCAATAATGTTTCCTTTCTTAGTCATCTCTCTCTTAATGATTCATGACAGCGTTACGAAGTTTAAACCACTTTACCCACCGCATCACTTCGCATTATGATTCGGTGGTTACGATTTGGGAAACGTGAATCTAATTATGAAAAAGCGTTTCAATTAAAAAGGTCTTGGAAAACAATAACCTCTTTCATCCCTCTTACATCACGTTTTCCGCCCCAGTTCATCTTTTAAGCCTTCCACTAACACACAACTACGGTAATTAAACAAAATATAAAATACACACAAACCAAAACACATGTGCATGTGCCGAGGAAAACACACACACACATACCGCAACGCTTATTAAAAGGACAGGGTAAATTGTGTTTTGAAAAGCGAGAGAGTGGAGTCTAGAATACCGCATGTAACTGAAAAAATTCCTCACCCAACATTACATGTTCTGCGAAACGAGGCCAGCCTTATTAGTATGTGATGTAGGTTTGCAGCAAAGTAAACGAGTCAGAAGTAAAGAGGACTGGCGGTATGAACACCGGCTACGTGCCTGGAAACTGCAAATGAAAACGCTCTGAATAATCCGAATAGTGCAAGTGACGAAATGTCTGGCCAGGTATGCAACTTTCAAGCGCACAAATAAGCGCGACATTAGTGCATATTACGACACGAGAGATTTTATGGGTTTCATAAATATTCTCAATTCGTATCCCCGATAAATGCCGATGTAATCCCATTTATTGTTATTCCTTGTTATTTAAAGGTGCAGGCGTAGCTGAAGAAGTTGTACAGCGCTGAAGGAAAACTGAAAAACGAAAATTATTTTACTGTATATAAGGATTAGGAAGAAAGCTGTCGTAGCCTTGAAGTGCACCGGTACTTGTCTTGATATATTGAAGAAACACACGACAAAAGAAGAGTGAATAATTGACACATCTGCGTGTGATTTAGGTACACCTTGTCAACAATAATCAAGCTTATTTTATTTAATTGTGCTCCTAATTTAATACTACATTATTAATTCAACTTTACGTTATTTCCGTTCTACGTTATTCAATGTCTGACTAACTCATAAGGCTAAATATCTTATTATATTTCTTTTTCCAATGGCGCTACCGCCCTTAGTAGGCCAGGGCCTCCTCATTATCAAAGCTTCACGATCGCATTCACTTGGACACACCACATTCGGTAGGACTCCTCTGGACAAGTGATCAGCCCGACGCAGAGACCTCTCCCTGACAACACACAACACTCATAAGAAACAGACATCCATGCCCCCGGCGGGATTAAAACCCGCAATCCCAGCAACAGAACGGCCGCAGACCCACGCCTTAGACAGCGCGGCCACCGGGGTCGGCAAATATTTTATTTAATAAGATAATTTGTTTTCTTATATAAATTCTTAAATGATCAATTACTGGATGTTTTTTGTTGGAAGGCCAAATATTACTTTCAATTGACAGACTCTTTTAAAAGCTTAGTTCTAAATAAATACAGAACTATATGAAAGCAGAATAAATCTATATTCCTCGACATAAGAGCTTTTGTATCGTACATTACAGTCATAATAATTTCGGCATTTTAATTAAATCTGTAAGACACAAATAATTTAATTGATTGTGTCGATTACGGTCTTAAATTATTCTCTTTCCCTTCACAGGTCCAGTCAAAACACGGCGTGAAACACGATGTCACATCGCGAGAACCAACTGACGAAGAACAAAGTTCTGCAGAAACGGTACAAAAACTCACCCTTGTTAAGCAGGCCTTACATCCCGACCACCGTCAGTGGTTTTCTAGCCTGTGACAGCGCTGTACTGTCTCTTTAATGAACACAATGTCGAGGCCGCATAACAAAGGGTTCTGTAATGCGCATGTTTCCGTTCGTCGCATAGTCAGTCGCCTTGGTATGGATATAGCAGACAGATATAATCTTGCCACCTGTCATATCCCACGTCATGGTACAACAGTTCGCCTTAGATAGTAATCACTGGCACATTACGTTAAAGACAAAGTCACTTAGTGTCCTGTGATCAATTAACACTGCATCATTGAAGTCGATCATCTCCCTAGCATTACAGTGTAGAAGGTGTGACGTAAAATCACAAGTGGGTTCCTGTAAGGGATTATTACCTTTGACGGTAGGTTTTTGTAAACTTTTACGTCCATTTAAGAAAACTTGTACTTCAAAAGTCGATCGAACTTACTCAAAGAACAGCTAATCACTGTAACATGCTGCCGGCATTGTGACTGTAGTTTCAATATTACAACAAATGAAGTCCACCGTTGGACTTCACTGAACGTTTCAGTTCCTCGAGCTTGTTGGATTCAAGGTGTGCTCCCTCAACGCACGGGTTTAACTGTAATGTATGGCGAATACAATAATATAAGATTACCTCCGATTTTAAAAGTCTACTTTAACCTTTTAAAGCCTAGCGGTAACTTTACGTACCACCAGGTTTAACATTAAAAAATTCTACGTGGTGCCCACATTGCGTTTATGTGTTTTGTACGGATCTCAGAGCAAACAGCAACTTTTGCCTTATAAAACATTAAGAGACTGGTTCTGATAACCGAAGTGGAGAGTGTTTACAGCGCGGTACGCACTGAGTCCTTATATAAAACAGATACGCTTCGTCTTTAAAGGGTTAAAATACAGGTCAGTTTTTCCAGCGACCATCTTCTGTCGCAGTTATTCAGCAGCCATTTTTAGTATTTGGAGATAAAAATAATTGCTAATGATATCATAACTTTTGTTTCAGTGGTTGAAATAGCGCAATGCGCGCATTTTGGTCACTTCCTACTGTCCAATGTGCCTATTTACACAACACACACACACACACACACACACACACACACACACACACACTCTGCACTCTCGGTCATTCGACTTTCGACTAACCGATCTCCAGTTTAACCAAACAGCACTTTCAAACCTCTAGAGCAATTGCTGAAAAGCCAGTCGGAATTATTCGAGTGAGTAGAAACTTGAATTTAGAATCTGGGTAACACATTGTACTGTATTCTTGTGGGGAACAATATTGTAGCCCACAGCACCACATTTACAAAAGGACGACCCGTATGCTCGCCTAGGCCTATTTAGTCGTTACACTACACAGGTCAAAGATCGTCAAGTAGCGGAAGTTCCCGATTCACATTTGGGCATTATAATTTGCTATTTTGCTTATTTTTATTCTGTATCAATGTCATACTACGTGTGTGTGTTGCTTAAATGCTAAAGCTTTGCCTAAAGTTGGTTATGTAGCTTCTTAATTGTTTTCTGAACCAAATTTCGCTCCGCTGCCCATTTAGACCCGACGACCACGGATTTACGGCGTACACACTTGTGTAAAACGCTTCAGTACCTTCTTCTATAGAGTTTCATACATGGCACATTTTGTGGTGTCGTTCATGCAAAGGTTATTTATTTAAAAATGCCGTCAGTAGCACTGTAAATATAACGCAGAATTTGAGGATGACTACTGGATTATTCTGGAAGGCTTTCTATTAATTAACCCTTTAAAGACGAAGCATATCCGTTTTATATAAGGACTCAGTGCGTACCGCGCTGTAAACACTCTCCACTTCGGTTATAAAAACCAGTCTCTTAATGTTTTATAAGGCAAAAGTTGCTGTTTGTTCTGAGATCCGTACAAAACACATAAACGCAATGTGGGCACCACGTAGAATTTTTTAATGTTAAACCTGGTCGTATGTAAAGTTACCGCTAGTCTTTAAAAGGTTAAAATTACGAACCATCCTGAAATTTGCCTGGACGAAGTGATGAAAACTACAGAAAACCTCAGAAAAACAGTGGGCCCCCGGCCCGAGATTTGCACCATACCCTACCTAATACGGAGAAAATGCAGGGCCTGGACCGCGTCTTTCAGCCTTGAACGACAGTGCAATATGTTGGTTAAAGCATTAAAGCTCAGTGGTTAGCATATGTACACTTGCCTTCATACTCAGAAACTCAGCTTTCGGTCCACCAAGTACACTTGCGTGTTTACTGTAATTCTCACAAAAAACAAATATTTTGTCACCCTACAAAGCACTCGGTTACACCTTCTAATGGAGATTCAGTTTGTTCTCTGTGAGGTACGAACGGAATTGTTATATATTATTTAGTTCAAATTGATGCTACGAATGGTTAAGATTTCCCGCCGGAATTTTTGTCCCTCTCTTCATCAGTACAGTCAGAGGAGGTCACAGGTCACTGCAACGTTTCATCGTTTCATCCAATGGATAATGGCAGCAGTCTCCCCAGGGATGAAGCAAGCGAATAGCGAATCTGACAGGTCATGTCTATCTGGCGTACAAGTAAATAATGATTGGAGCTTTACCCCACGCAGCCATACGCCTTAGGGGTCTAATATTTAGGCACGTAGGCAAAGTTTCCGCTTTGTTAGTGACGTGCAATGTGACTGGCAAGTAAAAGTCTGCATTGGATACGAAAAAGGCGTCAAACTTCGGACTTCGAGTCATTAGTATGGTCTAAGGTTAGGATGTAGGTTTTGCAATGGAGATATGAATCGAAATATGAGTGAACTACAAAATATACCCAGCTAGGAAGAAATGTTATCAAAATTGGTTCCTTGCTAACATGTATCTACCCGTGGCTTGGGAAATCCTGCAACAGAAATTCAACAACGGAGTAGGTGTAAGAATCACTACAGTACATGGAAGTCAGTCTTTCCCTTTATGCTTCAACAGGAGTAGGTTACTGTGTGTGAAGTTGAAAACTGTACGGCTCAATCGGCACTAGACCCGAAAGCAACTGATCATTCTCAACAAAGCCTCTTTGTGCGACCACAATGAAAAATGTGAATTCCCCTTCTAAATTCTAAATTTAGATTTTAAAACTTATTGAATACGTTTCGACAATACGCAGAAGCATGTTTGTTCGAAAACAAAACTGGGTTACACAGGATTGAAGAGATAACCGCCGTTGGTAAGCAAAGGTTACACTTACTCACAAGGGACAGAAATTGACAGGTTTTCCAAGGATTGTGAATAATCACGATCACTGAAATCCTTCTCCAAAATTCTGGTTTGTAAAATATGACACAGCGCACAGGCGGCTAACTGCATTACTACCAACCATACACAGGGCAATGTCAAAAAGCAAAGGGACGCTTAATTTTCTATCACGTTAATAACGAAGTCCATATAACTCAAAAAGCTGGCTGACATAAAAAATATGCCATTTCCCTTGCATTCATCTATATGTTTTAAGCTGATTTTGTGTAGCGGTAATAAAGAAACACATGTTCCATTGATGCAATGCACCAATTAACAACAATCTGACATCCGACTTTTGTGATCACGGGAAGGGCAAACAAGCGAAATTTACGCAGTTAATTTTTTTGTAAGGTGATAAAGTTGCGAGTCAGAGAGAAGTTTAAGAACAAAAACAAAATATTAAAAGAGGAGTGGGCGAGGTTTTTGATGCAGCTCCAGGTAAACATAAGTTCTACTACGTTTTGATCTTGGGAAGGAAATTTGTCTATCCGATAAATTGGTGTGAAAAAATCAGTCATGGAAAGATACAGTGTTAGTACTTCTTACTGCCCAATCGAAGCCTGTTATTCCACCGCGATGGGAAAACTTCTGGAACGCTGGAGCAAATGCGCTGTAAAGTAGGGCAAATAACAGCCAGACAAGGCACGTGCTGTATGGTGCTTTTATTAACCTTTTAAAGCCTAGCGGTAACTTTACATACGACCAGGTTTAACATTAAAAAATTCTACGTGGTGCCCACATTGCGTTTATGTGTTTTGTACGGATCTCAGAACAAACAGCAACTTTTGCCTTATAAAACATTAAGAGATTGGTTTTTATAACCGAAGTGGAGAGTGTTTACAGCGCGGTACGCACTGAGTCCTTATCTAAAACAGATACGCTTCGTCTTTAAAAGGTTAAAACTTCAGGTAAAATCGGCTTTCGATTTTAAACTTCAGTTTACACACCCCCCGTTGTGACACATAAATTAGGCAATATAGGAAACATCAATCGCAACTCAAATTTATAGTTATTAATACAAAATATACAAAATATTTCGGCCTTATAAGGCCATAAACAGGTATCAATAATCATAAAAAAAATTTGTGGAGATCATGTATAATCACAGAATTCATGGCAAGAATGAGACCTCCTTCCATAACTGGGAACAATAAAGTTTTGAAGATGCCGTAAAGTTCCCGACGTGATTTTCACCGGCAAATGTAGAACTCTGCTGTCAAAACAAACCAAAAATTAAACACAAATGTCGCAAATCATACTTTTATTAATGTCGTCGTAATCCCTACATATTTCGATGGTCAAGACATCGTCGTCACGTAGCATCAAAGATTACAGATTCATTATGCATCTAAAGTTGTGAAATATTTCATTGACGCTGTAGACCGTCCTTCTGTTTTACGTACCAGTTGAGCCAAACAGTATTTACTTACATAAAACAAAACGGCGATCTACAGCGTTAATGAAATATTTCACAATTTTAGACGCACAATGAACCTGTAATCTTTGATGCCACCTGACGTTGATGGCTTGACTATCAAAACACGTAGGGGTTACTACGACATTAACCCTTTAAAGACGAAGCGTATCTGTTTTATATAAGGACTCAGTGCGTCCGCGCTGTAAACACTGTCCACTTCGGTTATAAAAACCAGTCTCTTACTGTTCTATAAGGCAAAAGTTGCTGTTTGTCCTGCGATCCGTACAAAACACATACATGTAATGTGGGCACCACGTAGAATTTTTTAATGTTAAACCTGGTCGTATTTAAAGTTACCGGTAGGTTTTAAAAGGTTAATAAACAAAGAATTTGTGAAATCTGCGCGTAATTGTTGATTTGCTTTGACAATTTGAGATATGCGGGGTATACACTTTATAAAAAATGTAGAACTCTGCGTAAAAATATGTAATTTATTACACTAACGTTAAAAACTGGCACACCTTATGCAAGTTATATGTTATTAATTTCTAATCCTCCATCTTGCAAACCCAAAAATTAAGTTTTTCCATTCGTGCTGTTAGGTAGTGTCTGGATTATATAGCAGTTGTAAGACACCCTGGAAATTAAAGATCAGAAAATTAAAAGCAATTAATTAACTCATTTTTAGACTGTCTGTCTTCGCACGTTCAGTTATTCGGCGAAACAACTTGCAAATGAACCCAACCAAAAATCAGACACTGGACAGCATTGTCAAATTGTCAGTCAGCCAATCGTGTACGTGTCAATCAAGACTTCACTACTCATACATCCACCCACTCGTACATTAAGCAAACAGCCAGGTAGTGAATCAACCGTTCGCCACATGGCATGCATATAAACAGTAACTTCCGGTCCCGCGTACCAGTCGGTCAGTAACAGCAGTCGATATATCCAACGCCATATTTCATTTCGTGCTCGCTCGGTCACGAATCACCTAATAGCAACAAACACACCGCGCCCGATTCACATTCGCAGAGGCACTAATTCCCTTTGTCACGAAACTGTATTTTTCGTGGTGGCTTTCAGGTATTCAATGCCAGCTGCTGGACCCCTCGCTTTTATACGTACGAATTGTGCAGAAAAGGATATCAGATCTGCGCTCCTCTGTGATATCACGCAGCGATGAGTGGTAGTTCTGTACCGACGTTTCGGGACAACCTATCGGCCCCATCTTCAAGGTTAAAAAAGTCCAAGAAGTTCATGAACTTCTTGACCCTTGAAGATGGGAGCGATAGGTTATCCTGAAACGTCGGTACAAAAGCATCACTCAACGCCGCCTGATATCACAGAGGAGCGCAGATCTGATACACATCGCGGCGGAATCCTGAAATAACAAAAAGGAAATGAGTTCAGCATTTGATCCTTACCCTCTGGATTGTGGTCCACAAAAATTAAACTAAATGCGATGATGTCTTCCATCTCATTTTTCTGCAAAATTCTACATGTTTTACCCACTGGCTATGTTTTAAATTATTACAAGGCATTCGTTAGTACAACCTTGAGTGAATTTACTGTCGTCATGTTATAACTGTCAGTGCTTAATAAAGTAAGATAAAAAATTCGTACAGTTTAAATCCGTCATGACCACCACAATTTTCTCCCCCCTGATTTTATTTTCTTCCATTTTGGTCACATAGCCTGTTCCGATCTGTGACTTCCAATTTTTTGCAGAGGATTTACAAATTCTTAATCGCATAAAGCGGTGTCCATGGTTAGACGGCGAAACAACCGTGAAGCCGCCATTATCACAAACCAACATAAAATTTGGGAAGAAACAATGTAGCTCCTGAATGAGATTCGAACCAGCGACCGCTTTTTGACGACGTCAAAACAGGACCAGCAAATACAACAAATAATACTTATTTGAATTCAGGCTTGAACGTTTTCGTGTATGCGTCAAGTGGTATAACAACGTTCCTATTTTTTTTTTTTGAAAACTTCACTGTATTTGCTAACAACCGTACCCGGTGACTAAGAAGTATTCTATTTCAGTGACACAAGGTCATAATTTCGCTCTGGACTCACGTTTCGTTTATCCTCCTTACTTCTTTATTACCAAGTAGCGGATGGGAGAATAATATTAAAATGGAACTTCAACAAATGGGAAGTTAGCGTGTTAAATGGATTCGTCTGGCTCAGGATACGGTCAAGTGGCGGGCTCTTGTGAACACGACAATGAATTTTCGGATTCAAAACAATTATGGACATCCTGAGCAGCTGAGCAACTACTGGTTTCTTAATGTGACTCTCTTCTACGAACTTAACTAGCTTTCCTTCATTGCTTCTAAGCGAATACAGAAACAGACTCTCGGTCAAAATTCTGTTCTTATTGCATAGCACTGGGTTTGCCATTCATCACAGTCAATACATTTACACTTCCACGGCTCGTACGATATCAATGAGTGGGCTTAAATCCAACACAGTAACGTTACCTTAACCTCACCCTGCCTTTTATCACGAGCTACGACACACCCAACGAAGATACAGTCCACTAAATTCTGAACTTCTTTCCAGACAAACTGCACATGGTACTCGATTTTGAAATTATTAGAGGGGAGCTTCCACAATTCTCTCAAGGACTGACTGTAGGTGTAACTCAAAGCTGTTTAGACTTCACAAAGGTTAATCTAGAGCAAAGTTAATACCTTCATGCGTTCCCTGTAATAAATCTGATAGTATCCATAATGACGTCATATTTCGCCTCTGAAACCTTACTTTCAGCACAGAACCAATCCGATGCATTTTATTAATACACTTTTTTGTAGACTGATATGGAGACAAACATAAAAATATCAAAGACAAAGTTCCACAGAAGCACACGTCCTAGAGCGTGAAACAGAAGAATCAAACAGAATTTCAAACCATAGTAAAAGTTCCAGGTTTGTGATGCTTGCATATTAACATTTTATTGCAATTATGAAAAGTAGAAACATCATTACACAAATTTAGGTACAGAATAAAGTTAACGTACATGCAGATATAAACCGGTGTGCAGGGAGCAGAAAATCTTTCCCCCACCGGCTTTCGAACCTCCAACCGTCGGGGAGCGTAGCAAGTCGTTTTAATGACTATGGCATCCCGGCCGCTGTACTATTACACAGACGAAAGGATAAACGTTTTCCGTTTTCAAGCCAAATATTTTTATCACAGACACACCAAATGTAACAACAATATAGACACATCAAGAATACCTTTTACTCATTGAATGCAGATCATCTTAAACATAGACGCAGCAGCACGAGACGTTAATATTGCGCAGATTTCGGAAGGAAAACGCTGCTATTTGGAGCACTTCATTATTTGTCCATGGTAAAACACACCGCTAACATTTATGACTCTCAACCATTGAAGTCACCCACAATTCAACAAAATTCATGAAAAGTGATGCAAACTTTAAAACATAAAACATCAAAATTGTGGATTTTTTAAATCCTCTTTCAAGGAAAGGTGGTTGTAGGAGGCAATGTTTCAGAACAGTATAAAATCGGAGGGTCCTTATATTAGCAGGGTTCAATGTTCGGTTTCAGTAATCAGTGCGTACATTAGTCGTTAATCCTTTCGTATAAAAAATGGAACGCGCACTAATTCCGTGGTTAAATTTTGGATCAGTTAATGCGTAAGGATGCAGACTGGAGTCATCTGCTGCAGGCAGCATTCCTATCAAGAGATATTGTACCCTCTGATTTAAAAAAAGTGTGATACATTAATTATTCCTAACCAACTGCGAACTTCTGAGGAAGACCGCTCTTGTAGCGCGACAGTTATTAATTTATTACCTTATCTGTAATTCCACAAGCCGTCTCTTTAATTACTATACACATTTTCTATTTTTTTACTGACATATTTACATGTCAGCCTAATTCTTAGCTCTGTAATTTACATTCTACACGTTATGTCAAAAAAGAGTTACTACAAAATTTAACTTTGGACTTTTCAGTGCAACCGGCCTCACGTGCAATAACCATGATCTAGAATTACTGAGACGAACTACGAAGATTATTAATCTATTGACTTTATTTGCTAAAAAAAACAGTTGCCTTAATTTTGTACCTCAGCGCATGCAACTTCGCAGTTACACACAAGAATCATAAACCTGTTTACTTCCTATGCATATTTAAGTTGCAAAACCGTGATCTGCTTTTTGTTCCATGCCCCACTCTCTCTGAAATAGCCGGTTATCGGTAGGGCATGTTATGAATGTCCTAAACGAAAAAAGGTGCGAAAAGTTTGCCCAAGGGATTCAAAGAGGAATTAGACAATATTGGATTAATATTTAAATAGTTGAATCAACAAACGCGTAATTTAAGAGAATTAAGTGAATTACTAAAGAAAGAAGATGCAATGATATGTTAAGGTTGAACATGGTGGAAAAAATGTCGGAGGATAGTTCATTCACACTGTATAGAGACACGTATTTTAGTGGGGACAAGAGACAATGCAGGGTTGTGCTAAGACAGCAAGAAACAAGGTGGCATGATTTGCAGCACAAGCGTGGAAATCAGAAGCAAAACACATAAAGGAAATTGTCCATTATGTTTAGGTGAGTAAGGTGTCAGGCGTATATATTTTAGTTGTTTAGCGCCCAGCAAAAGGGACAAATGAATTCATGAGGGAAAAACTGTTGGACAGGAAATGAGATGTAAACAACACGAAAATATTAAGATACAAATAAGGCAAATGTTAGAAACACAAAATCTTAATCAGGCAAGGTAAAAGATACATAGTTAAATAAAATAACAGTAATGCAAATAGGAATAACACAAGCCGTTAATATAGAAGGGATTATGACTGTTATAACTTGCAGTTAATCGGATGATATTCGCAAGAAACATGTATACGACCTGAAGTCAATATGGCAGTACCATTATCATCATCGTCGTCATCACCAGTTTATGTGTTTAGTCCCATTAAAGACTATTACCACATATGTCTACTGTTTAACGCACAAAGACTGCCAAGTGGCCTCAACGTGTGGAAAGCAGGATGTTTATAGGAGTTTCATTTGGTACGTCTGCAAATGTTTGTCACTGCTGTGAATCCGAAAGTTCGTTACGACATGTAACTGTATGCCAAGCTCTTCCTGCCTTGTAGAATAAACGCTAATATTACTCTCGAACGCAAACAACATATATTATGACGAAAGCTTTGTGCGCTCTAAACTATTCCATTTGAAAAGAACAGAAGCATTAACAACTGTGTACTAACAACCATTGTGTACCGTATTATTTAATCTAGGCCTATATCAACAAAGTTAAGCAAAAAATAAAACGCCTCATTCGCTTAACCCGTTGATCGATGTCTTTCAGAAATAATCTACCAGGAGAAATTATTTTTAAAATTTCTTTTTTTTTTTGGAATAAAACAGAAAAAAACATGTTCCCTTGCATTTAAGTTAATATAAACGCAACGGGCATTTAAATATGTTAACATTTCTATTGCTTTAGAGTCAGATGTGAATACGAACAATTCGAGAAATGAGAGGAGAGCGATGTTAAATGCGACACAACTTTGAACCTGTCACGCACCGTGAAAAATACATATTCCACAAAATATTAAAGCCATCAAATAAATTACCGAATATTTTTTCAGATTTTCATACGCAAATAGAGAGAGGAAACACTGTAGGACTACTTAATTTGGGGTACAGGCATTAGAGAAGATACATTCCTTACGGCCCTCTAAAACAAATCGGCAAATACAGATCAGGTGCAGTTACTGAACTTAGACTTCGGCGGAAATACATATCGCTTACTGATGCAATACGATGAGGAAAACATAAGAGTCAAATAACTACAAAGATAATCAGAAAACACAGAAAATGGGAGTGGATGGAATGTTGAATGAGCTTACCCGTTATAAGTGACAACAGTGAAAAACTTTATTTTAGAATCACTTCCAAAAGGACGATATGAAAGGCTAATATGGAGTGCCAATTTTTACACTGATAATATGATTCACCCTTTAAAGACGAAGCGTATCTGTTTTGTATAAGGACTCAGTGCGTACCGCGCTGTAAACACTCTCCACTTCGGTTATAAAAACCAATCTCTTAATGTTTTATAAGGCAAAAGTTGCTGTTTGTTCTGAGATCCGTACAAAACACATAAACGCAATGTGGGCACCACGTAGAATTTTTTCATGTTAAACCTGGTCGTATGTAAAGTTACCGCTACGCTTTAAAAGGTTAAAAGTACCGTCCTGTGTTTTTGGTTTATTGCAAATTAAATTCAAAACCTTCCGCGGGCTCGAAATTCAGCGTTGCACGTCTCTTCAATTAATACACAACAAATTTGCAGTCAGATCTCGAGCAATTGCATTTCAGTCTATGCATTCAGTAGCACACTTAAGAGTGTTAATAAAGGACTGTAGAATTCAGAACGTGAAGGAATGATTTGCTTAAAAATTAGTCTGTCCAGTGAAATTTACTGCAAGTAGATAACCCATACATAGTGACCGCACTGTTGGATCACTATTCGGTTAAGCAATATCGCTTCAGTTCCAGTCGGGTGCAGTTCCATAACGCTACCACACGTAGTAATATATTGGCAGATTTAATGGGCACGGGAGCGTCCGCAAGATGTATAGTTTGTACCTGTTACAAGCAGTTTGAGGGCACATTCTAATCGAAATACCATACGTCGTTATAGTGCTAGTCATTACGTTCACACACACACACACACACACACACACACACACACACATACACACACATATATACACATACACACATATACACATACACACACAACACACATATACACATACATACACACACAACACACATATACACATACACACATATACACATACACACATACACACATATACACATACACACACACACACGTAACAGTAAATTAACATTCCCAATATATTTCCGGCACGTGTATCTGTATGGCAATATCCGACACGGAATATGTATAAAAACGTACAACAAAGTTGTAATTTAATATGGGCCTAATTATGTAAGACTGAAAATCTGGTTTTACTTAAGTGAACAAAGAAACATACGCCACTTCGTTCGTAACAAATTACATTTCTGTTTACGAAAACACATAAACTACAAAATACATTCCAGTTTCTAATACGACTGTTTGGAAGTCTTCGATATAACTGTCTGGTTACGTTCCTGAGATAACTACACATAAGGCATCATCACTTCCAGTCCCCTGCTTCCTAACCCCTGTAACTCGACATTGCTTTACTAAGCTTTAAGGTACAAGGACAAGAAGGTTCACGCCTTCACTGGAAACGGTGCTGAGTCAAGTGACCTTAAACGGTGCTGAGTCAAGTGACCTTAAATCCTCACCAAAAATCGAACCTTCTCAGTATTGCAATATGGAGTACACCACATAACAACGCTTTTACTTTCTGGAACTTGTGTTCTATTATTTATAATAAATAAACGCAATATCTGAGATTTTAGGGTTCTCATAAGGTATTAATAATTTATTAACCACACGCTCCTTGCTAGGCACGTTCGCAAAATTGCGAAAAACGACTTTTAGCTTCGTGTCTGTCTGTCTGTCTGTATATCTGTCTGTGCGTCTCACCGAATAGAACAACTCGACTCCCACTAGACGGATTTTCATGAAATTTGATATTTAAGTATTTTCTAAATATCTGTCGACAAAATTAGTTTGATTAAAATATGAAAAGAATAACGGGTACTTAACATGTATAGGTAAATTTATGGTAAGGTCTCCCTAAATTCTTCCTAGCATGAGATATGTGTTAGACAAGAGTTGTAGAGAAAATCAAAACACAAATTTTATGTTGAATAACTTTTTTTACCGAAAATCGTGTATTTTATGAGATAATGTGAAAATATATGGTACAGCTAGACCGACCACAGATGACATCATAATACGGGGCATGCGCTTTGCGTACTGGATAATTAAGGCCACAGACAGACACTCAGAATATGTAATACGTAATTACTGCTTTTCCACAGCTATAATGGTTGCACGAACGCGCCTGAATGTTACCTTACACGCACGTTGCCTGTGTAGTTTTGTCCTAAAGACGGAGCAGGCACGAGGTCCCCCCGAAAATTGGTATGCATTTATTACAGTACACGGTATAATATTCCAGAAAAAGCAACCTTAGTTTAACTACTGCAATTTTTAGATCATTCTTTGCTTCGATGCACTGTCTATTCAAGGCTGGTACTGATATGTATTCAATCTACTTGTGTCACAAACACAACGATCCACAGCCCGGTCTTACATTACGTAATGAGGTATTTCTTCTGACGCGAAACTGTACGGCTCTAGCCGCTACCTGTATAGTATCTACAGAACCGTATACAGTCTACTCAAAAGTCTACAAATGATACAACAAAAGTGATGTACACGCCAAAAATATGAAACAAGCCCACACATATAAAATATATGCAACACCCGCATGCAGGCGAATGTAGAAATAGTTGTTATAAAAATAAATTCTAGCCAAGTGGGTCACGTTTTCCCCGGGGTTAGTAACAAAGAACATCCAGGCAGGCTGTGGGGATGGGAGCAGAACCCTCTTCCCTTTCCGCCCTTCATCTCACAGTCTACACGTCACATTCGTACGTTGAGTCCCACCCAGTAATCCAGCAACATTAATATTCATAACATACGAAAGGTTCACAGTGGTACAGTACACATTATAGTCTGCTTGACTGTGATGATAAAAATCTGGCACCAGAATGAATAAAGCAAAAATATAGTAAAAACACATAGCAAAAGTTCGTGATGAGAGGGAGAAAAAGACGAAGAATGGCAGGTATATTGTGGTAATGATAATTCTCCACAAAATTAGGGACACAACGAACCGTAAGATATTAAACTTTGTTACCTGCTCATTTTTTTCCTCTGAGGGAAGTCTAATAAGGACGAAAAGGTCTGTCATTTTATGGCTGCTGGTAGCTGTACTAGCTCTTACAGAATATAATTAGGCCTGCATAACGGTCTTATATTTATGCTTAGTTCTAGCTGAAAATAACCCGGTATGTACTGCTTATACTAAACAACAGAACATGCATTGGAACAAATCGCCAAACCAATTTAATATGCTACTTTTATAAATACTTCCACACTATCGTCGTCGTCGTCGTCATCATCATCATCATCATCATCATCATCACTTTCCGTTTTTGTCATTCGTGTATTTTTCTTTTGTTCCTCTGCTGTCTCTGTAATTGGCCTTACGGCTGTTGTGCCAGCGTGTTAATGATACACAACTGCATTATTATTATTATTATTATTATTATTATTATTAGAGTCCTATATAGTTCCTTTTCGAAAATTCTTTCCCGCAGTTACTTCTGGCTCCTTAAAATATTTTAAGTCGCTCAAGATTCGCAGAGCGCTTCCACCTCGACGTCTCTTGTTATACAAATGCACCGAACTTGACCCTTGCATTTGACGATGGAATGGATGCTTGATTATGCCAGGTGTTCGGTCAATAAAACTTCATATATAAGTCACAATCCAGACAAGGTTTCCAGAAATCACAATCCAGGCAAAGGTTTCCAGAAATCACAATCCAGGCAAGGTTTCCAGAAATCACAATCCAGACAAGGTTTCCAAAAATCACAATCCAGGCAAGGTTTCCAGAAATCACAAACCAGACAAGGCTTCCAGAAATCACAATTCAGACAACGTTTCCAGAAATCACAATCCAGACAGGGTTTCCAGAAATCAATCTGACACCCACACAATTAATCATTGGGACGTAACCAAATAATTTACGAATAGTTTTAAGTGATGCATAACCTTGCAGTGGACACTTAGATATGGTGACGAAACCGAACAAATGCACACAAGTTTATGCAAATGTATTACAAACGCAGTAATACCTTCTACATGTTTCAGCCACTCATATGGCCATCCTCAGGGACATGCGTTACGGAGAATAAACACTAATATGAAATATTAAAATTACATGATTTACAATACGTATTATAATTTAAATACAGATAAAAGTTTAATTCTGGAATGTAACAAATAAGGTACGTAGACGACATGTATGTCACCATCCTGAAAGGAAAGAAATAAGTGTGTGCAGGATGTTATTGGTAATATATTAATACACAAAATTACATAGTGTAATATGGAGATGAAACGTCTGTCAGTGATATACGTAACAATATTCTAGACGTGTGCGGGTCACATAATTTTGTAACATCTCAATGTATTTATTCTTTGTAATGCACCTCCCTGAGGATTGCCACATGAGAGGCCGAAACACGTAGTAGGTATTACTACGTTTATATTTTCATAAAATTGTGTGCATTTGTTGGTTTTAATTACCATACCTAATTTACCAATAATTATAAATAAATGCACTCCCGTATGGAACCAGTAACGACACGTTTGTAGAATAATGACAAATTCAACGTACATAACGAGACGAGGGACTATTCAGACATGCCGAGATATCTTGCCTTACGGCTTTTGTATTCTTACATTTGTTGTCATAGAAAAAGTAAGCACTGATCTAAGTTCCACTCGTCGGCTGATACATCACACGACTGAAATAAATGAATTCAATTCAGCACTTTGAGAACGAAAAATTAATAACATAATATGTTTCAAAGGCAATGTTAACAGACAGCACACTATGCTGTCATACGTACAGGTGAAGTAGAGTTCAAAGCTCGACCATGACACTAAATAAAGGCGAATGAACAGTTAACGTACAGGAAATCTGTGTCAGAACCGGTACCATATATAGGCCTATGACTTGAACTTATCTGTCTACAAATTAAGAAGGTCATGCGACCTGACGTACAATTTGCGTCAAAAAACTTGCAAAATGGCTGCAATATAAATATTATGCTTCCAAATTTGGCCAAGATTGAGACAACACAAACAATTATTGTGATTAAAATAATCAAAAGTCTGTGCAGATAACTTTCGCTTCAAGGATCTCTTTAAAGTAAGAGTTTCACACTTATTTGTCGTCATTTAATTGTTTTATGAAAAGACAGATGACTAGGAATTGCGCGCACCACTCAACTGCGAGTGAACTGTTACACACCGCACATTCTGAAGTGCCTGCCCGGTAGATATTTTGATCTTTAATCACAGGGAATGAAACCGAAAGCCCTCAGACTGGATACGCACCAAAGGAGCCTCTGAGTGTCAGCCTGATGTGTAGTGTCATTTGTTTCCAGCTGTGACAGTACCTGGGTAACAGCCGAAGAGGTGAGGGTTTGAGGGACAGCCTCAGGGTGACCCTTTCATTCATACACTTCCTCATTACGTAACTCGTGGGGGTCCATAGACGTCCCGACACGGAAGAGAGAATCTGGTTCCATCAACACCATAAATGATGCAAGTGACAACCACGTAATGACGTAGAAGCACTTCTTGCTGACTAACGTCCGAACATTTGGAACGATTCTCCACACCAAAAGCAGACAGTAACGACATTTCGTACGGCAGATTCTATGTTACAGTGACACAGAGTTAACACTTTACGATTCATTTCCCTTACTTCACTGCGTCGCATCGAACGCGTCGCATTCCAGTGAATGACACTTCTGGCTTCGTGCTGGGAAGGTTCCGGGTTCGATTCTCGACTGGGAGACCGGCCTTCATAACTGCAAAGTTTTGTAGTTTTCCTCGGCCTTCCAGACAAACGCCATCACTGAAATTCAAATTAGATCGCGATAGCTTCCTTCCGCATATTTCCTGACCTATCACATTACTCTGCAAGAAGACTTAGAAGACCAAAACGTGAACAATCTCCGCCGCGAAAATCTGACAAATTTACAGTGTAATTATATCGCTCATAATCGACAAAAAGGAGAGACGTCTTGATAATATTAGAAACAATTATGTTGCAGAGTAATTTCGGATTGTGTACCGACCAGGGACGTATAAAACACTGGACCACTGAAATCGTGGGTTCGAACCTTATTTGGGCCTCAGCTTTCCCGGGTTTATGTTACCCTAAGAAGCTAATGCCTTGTGATGACATTTTCTCCCTTCCAAGAAGTCCAACGAAATAAGTAAGGAGAACACAGCTTCATAAATATGTTCCGAACTGCAAAGAGCCAAAGAAGAAGAATATTACCGAAAAATTAATACTTTCGCTACAGTCATTGACTATTTCATCATTACAACATGGAAAGCTAAATACAGACTTGCAGCAATGGTCACGTTGTGTTTTCTTCCATAACAAAATTTTTTTACAAAAGTTTTATATTTTTGACGGTCTATTATCACATGATATTTCGTAACCCTATATTAATATACGCGAGTGGCCCTTTTAATTTGATAACACGGCCGCCCTGTTGGCATTATTCATGGCATGGAATTACGTAAAAACTTACATATGTGTGGCAGGGCCACTAGTGACAAGATATTTACAAGAAATTTCCTGAAAACTAGTCAACAAATTAAAAATTATTATAGGATTACAGGTAAGAAGATAGAGATTGTACCTAGGGATATGGTAATGCTATAAGCCCACCTTTCATTTTAAAATAAGAATAATCGGCTACAATAAATGTCAGAATATGGAAAGAAGAAGTTGCCAAACAACTGAGGCAGAGAAATGCTGTCCTACAGTTCTGTTGAAATAAAGTTTATGGGTTGTGTGCATTTCCATTCTGATATTTTTTTTTGTCACGTGAATGTATCAAAGTTTTGCAAATGGTGACAAAAAGGGCAAGCATTTACGAACGGAATCTAGCATTGGCACCTCTACAGAACACGTGATATTCCACGTGGATGGAAACTTTGCTCAGTTATAACGCAGATGAAGAATTGCTGTGGTTGTCGGGGACAGCATTTGGTGCTTAGCATTATGCCGCTAACCAGAGAGCGCGTGTTAAGTACCCACATGTATTTAGCCTCGGCAGTATTCTGACACAGCTTCGCACTCCGTCTAAATGTACACCTACTGAAATTAACCATAATGAGCACTAACCTGAAATTTAAATAATTCAAAACACTGCAGTAAAGAGAAGAATCTACCAAACAGATACCGGGAATGGAACCCGACGTTTCGAGATGTAGCTAATTCGCCGTATTAGGAAGGAGAAGTATACGTGTGGGAGAAATAACCCTAGAACATGCAAAAAATGCAGTTCTCTAAATAATTCTCCATTAACAGAAGGCAGAATAGAAAAAAATTTAAAGCAGGACGTCCTACAAATTGTTCTGAAGTTATGTGTGGCTTGTTTAGTCTCGGTAGACAATAATTAAAGAAAACAAACAGAGAGTTAGACGAGAATTTTGGCTGTCAGACTGGTGACCATAAAGTGACTGTTATGTGTGACGCGATGCCTTGTAGTCAGCTAGACCGACATAATCCTTCCGAAAGCACTAGCTTCCTCTATTTTCAGGGTATAAGAGAGGACAAACCCAATACGTCCTCCTAGACAATAAGTACTCCCCCCCCCCCCCCCCCGACACAACACTACACTCCTCTGATTGCAGGACATAATTTAAATTTGTTCAAAAGTTGATTATTTATATCAGTTTATGACAAGAGTTTCCAGTCTCCATTTTATGAAGATCAGTAAATTCCATAATAACTAACGTGACTGCATGACCACATGTTATTTGCTGATATTCTTAAAAAATCTGACACACTGTAGCAGCTCACCCCTTTCTTTGCATGTTCTGAACACTCGAAATTAACGCTGCTGAAACTCGTTCGCGCGCGTCTTGTTGTCCAATATGGCAGCTTCAGTGTAACGGTAACATCTGCTGTCCTGCCAGGGGGGTGCAGATGTGAAAGTTCACAAAACAAGTAGCCCACATTGGGTCAACTTTAAACAGACAGTTTGCAAACTTCTAAGGACCGGAACTGCAGATTGGCATGGATTTTGAAACCGAGATGTTTAGCAGAGAGGTAATGAACTTGCCTTCTAATCTGGAGAAATGCATTCAATTCTGGCCATGGATAATCAGTCCTTGACTGACACTTCATGCGGTTTCTCAGTCGGATACGGGCAACACGTGTATTACCTTTAACCTTTTCACGCTTAGAATAAGATAACTTCATGGGTTACTTGGAATGTGGTCAGCACTTGAGTGTCACGGAGAAGATAACTTCTGCGGCTTCAGGAGTACCACTGCTCGTCACAGACTGTACTACAGGCGACTGTAAATTAGAATTCGACAATAATAAACGCCAACCAATGCACCAAAAATATATATATATATAATCTTTATTGGTGAAACTCTCCTACATGTTTCGACCCTGCTGGGCCATCCTCAGGGAGAAATTTTTCACACACTGTGGTTGCGTTTATACAGTTAAGTGTGACTGTGACCTAGGTTTGATCCTCCGTTTGAGAGGTATCGTGTACTGTCCGCGGTCGTCCGCGTACTGTCCACGGTCGTCCGCATACTGTCCGCGGTCGTCCGCGTACTGTCCGCGGTCGTCCGCGTACTGTCCGCGGTCGTCCGCGTACTGTCCGCGGTCGTCCGCGTACTGTCCGCGGTCGTCCGCGTACTGTCCCCGGTCGTCCGCGTACTGTCCACGGTCGTCCGCGTACTGTCCACGGTCGTCCGCGTACTGTCCGCGGTCGTCCGTGTACTGTCCACGGTCGTCCGCGTACTGTCCACGGTCGTCCGTGTACTGTCTGACGACTGCGGACAGTATACGACACCTCTCAAACGGAGGATCAAACCTAGGGCACATTCACACAGAACGCGGACAGTACACGACACCTCTCAAACGGAGGATGAAACCTAGGTCACATTCACACTTAACTGTATAAACGCAACCACAGTGTATCAAAACTATTGTCCCTGAAGATGGCCCAGTAGGGTCGAAATATGTAGGAGACTTTCACGAATAAAGATTATATATATTTTGGTGCATTAGTTGGTGTTTATTATTTCGTATGATACAGTGCACGGACATGGAACACATTAAATTTTAGAATTCGACAACTTATCTGCCGGCTCTCTCATAACAAACAGTTAAGGTCGGACCAGGGCCATCTGTGTCGGTCAGGAATATTCGTCAGTAACAAGGTCTAAGGACTGCAGACGTTTGGTCCAGCTACTCGTACTTCGTATCTCATACGACAGTTCACGGAAAATAACCATCACTTTTCGATGCTTGGTGAGGCTATTTAATACCTCACACGAAACAACGGGAATAATAATCATTATTTCGTAATGTTTGGTGAAAAATATTGACATCTCGCGTGAGAAGCAAGCAGCCCTAAACTGCGCATTGCGATGTCTGGTGAAACTACTTAATATGTAATTTGGAAGATCAAGAATCCTTGAGTAAGTCAGTAAAGCTCCATCAACGTTTGAATTTTAAGAATATCCAACGTTCAGTTCGTTCCTTTACCTTAAAATCATTCAAAAGTACCAACTGTACGTTCAGCAAAAAGGAATTTACACTCCTAAAAATGCAATGTTACTAAAATTACTATACATGCCGGATGCTTAAAACATTATAATTCGTGAATTTATTTTTAATACAAAAGAGTCTGCATGCCACTAAAGTTATGGATTTTTTTTTTCGGCAAGCGTCGCACTGTTTTTTTTTTCATCATGGACCGATCCCACATAAAAAATCCTGAGAAGTATCTAAATCTTTCGCTGTTTTGTTAGGCCTATTGCGTAATTACGAATCATAGCAGGCCAAGATTCCGAATATGTCAAAGCTACATCAGTCAGATCAATTACAACATATGAACTTTCTGAAGACTTCAAAGTTCACCAGCGTACGCTTATGTACGAGTATATGTGAACAAGATTTTTTCCCTTGTCTTCGTGCCCACTTCTCCTGCTTCAACCTGGAATCACAACGCAAGAAGACGACTTCACTAACAGACCTCGGGTAGATTCGTCAACATAAATGAGAAAGTACGCTACAAATACTTCATCGCAAAGCCAAAGTACCTCGTTATAAGCGGGTTAAGCTCTATCCGCTTACAATTTAATGCGTAAAAGAGGCACGGCTGAATTATATCTAGCGGTATGTGGTTTTATTTGGACAGTCTGGGCAACTGTAAATAACAATCACCCATTAGCTTCCTGTTCCACCACCAACATTGTGAACATATGTGTTCAGAACTAAACCATAGTAGCAGAAACGGCAATGTTAGTGGTGGCGCTTTTGATATGGAGTGGGATACAAAACAGTACCTGTACTCATGTAGCTGCTTGGTGGGGGTTCTCTTACCTACGATGATGAATTATTGGGCCTTCGGGGGCCTAAGGTATATAAGCCACGACACCATAAGCTACAGTGGGGCGCTTATTATGACACTGTGAGTAAATGCGTGTACAGGTTTGTGTTAAGGAAATTTAGGGATAGGAAGGTAGTGTTCATTTTGAAAGCGAAGGGTATATTAAGACTGGACCGATAACAATACAGTGGATGTGTAAATAGGGGTCGAGAAACTCTTCCCCCATGTATACTAGTGCGCCGTGACGTCACATAAAGTAATTAAATTTTGCGACTCTATAGTCACTCCTCATTAAGAGCACAGGCATCTTTGTGTATCTGAACATACACACTCATTCACCCATCCATCGTGCACCTTAAAGCAACAAAGGTGCCTCACATTTACCAAAATACTGTGAAGAGTGTTATGCAATAAGGTGCGACTATAAAGTGGGTGCGTCGAACAGTGAAGAACAAATTATATTTGCTTTGACGCAAACATACTTACATGGAGAACAAATTATAGAAAATCAATCAGAGAATTAAATACTTTTATGCGCACAATATTAGTATACGAGACCATAAAATGTATGTGCCTGCAGTATAAATATAAGCAAAATAAACTGGAAGCATGACAACCTCGCACAAAGAATCTTACACTCTCATTACAACGATACATAAATAACATGAACTACAAACTTTACTATAAATTAAAGCTTATTTTAGTCGGGCACCAATTTCATCAGATTTTCAATTTTAATTACAAATTAACAGCAAGCAGCAACTTGTGCGAAGAGACTGAATACTTCATTAGCCTATACGTGACACTCGATGTGTTTCATTCCGTTAACTTCAAGGTAACTCCGGGGAACAAAATTTAAGTAAGACGGGAAGAGTACACGTGTCCAAAAAACTTATAAGAATAAAGAGGTACAAAATTTGTGCCCACTTTTGCGAAGTTAATAAATGCGATTTTATTCAAAGTAAAGACGTTTGAATTCCACCATACTACAAAACGCTTGCGTGAAATCTGTAACATGACTAACGTCTTTGAAATAAGGGCAGTAGCTTTTGCATATAGACGGATCCGTTCATATCCGGATTTGCTGTATACATCTAAAACTTGAGCATTAGATCTCGGATGCCTCACGCTACGAAACTCACATTATATAGCTGGGTATATAAAATCACACTCTTCCTTCTATTGACAGAATCCTTGAAAGTTAATAAAGATAAATGACAATCCTGCCAATAGCATAATTTCCTCTTGGCATAAATTATTTAATTTTATTACTTTCCTTTGTAGAAGCGAAAGTTAATGTACTATTCTCTACATTTCGATGAAAAACAAAATTAATGTGCGTTAAAAATAATAAGTGAGATACGTCCTATTACGAAATACAGAACTGCCTACTGCATTGTAAATTTCAGTCTGCGTTTAGCAGAATCTATAAACAAGTGCCATAAAAGCATTAAAAGTACGACGTGTCGCAAAGAATGAGAATCGTTAAAGTGGTTCTTGTTTACTAAAATATTTCCAAATATTTTAAACCGAAGCAAATATCCAGATGTTTTCGATAAGTAGATGACCACGTACAGAATATCAAAACTTGTTCGTTAAACACAGAGTTTCTTACAATGTTTTACGTGCTTGATGATATACTGTAGAAAGAAATTAACTGAATGTGGTGACAAGGAGAGGGCATAAACCTTACGATATGGAGAAAAATGAAACATGGCAAACGGTTGATATGTATCGTGTTATGTGTAAAGTGGTCTTGGTCAGGATATCACGTGAATAGAAAACGAGCGTAGGTGGTGAAGTAATTTAATTTGCACAAGTTGGGAAGCACTGTCGCACACAAACGACACTGTAACAAGTGCGGACTCTGACACAGGACATCTCATATTTAGGGCCAATGAATCCGATCCGTGTGGGTCTCTGCCCCACGTACATTGTACAGCTCGTGTATCAACGAACACGATCTCGACACCCTTGTCTGATAATGTCCTCAGAAAGTAACGATTTAGAATTTTATTATCCATAGTTTTGGACGCATCACTCTTGTCTTTACTTTGTTGCGTTGGTAACACTGCTTCTTCACCACATTATTTCCATCCATACTTCCTTTCATGTTTCTTTCTCCGCTTATTTCATTTTGTTCCTTCAGTTCTCTCTCCCTCTACACTTGTATTCTTCTTTCTTTGCTATCCTCTATGTTTCCTTTGGTTTCTTTCTTCAGTCCTTCCTCTTGTATCAGCCGTAGAATAAACAGGCACAAAAGGAAGACGCTGTACATGTCTGATTAAAAGATACAGAGCCGATTAGCTCAGTCAGTACAGTGAGTAGGCTACGGCGTGGAGTACTGGATAATCTGGGTTGGATTACCGATGAAGTCGGAGGCCTCCTCTTCCCCACATCATCCAAAACCCTTCTGGGCCCTTTTAGTCTTTTGACAGACTGATATCATAAGTTTTGTGCTAGGAGGTACAAGGGGCGAGACACTGAGATTCACACTATGCCCATGCAGTATTCTGACTAATGGTCACCAGATGCTCGTTCCTTGGAGGAAAAGAAGACGGAGCGCCGTCACTATTCACATGCATACGCTGCCGAGTGTTAATGTATACAGGAAATTCCCACCCATAAGGAGACCAAGGCTCAGTGCACCTAGCACAAGTACTTTACTTCAGATAGGAGAGAGAGTCTAGCAGGTGCGATGTAGGGCCATCAAAACTGGAAATAGGGACGCTGCCGCAATTGTAATATGATCTTTCTACACTCAAAATACAAATTAAATACCTCAGCGACTAATTTCTTACATCCTGGGAAACAGACAATCTCTCAGCAAGTGATTTAGTTAATTCGTTTGTAAGTAAAGTTGTCATAAGTTGCGTTCCACATAATTTTCAACGGTTTTAAACGCGGTAACAATTCTTACTGTTGTCATTATGGCTAATATTAATCCAAGTTGAGCGTTTTTATGTTAATCTACGAAAAATCGTAAAGTAATATTGCTTAGCTTTTTCAATCTGTCCGTTGTCTCGCGTGTTACAAAAATAAAATAAAATTTAACACTATTTGTGTTTTTGCAATACTAGACCATGAATGGATTGCAAAATTAAGTAGCCCCAAAGAAAAACTTCAAGATTTAAAGTTCTAAGTCTCACTCCTTAACTCTAATGTAATCAAAATGTTATATGTATAACGTAAATTGAAGATGTTTAGGAATAACTAAAATGACATTACGATTTTACAAAGTACCTAACATTTACATGCAAAGAATGAGATCTCATTATTAATACAGGTTTCACGTTTACATATAGTTCTGTAAATATCTGTCTTACTGATACCTTATGATGACCCTTGCGGCCGAAACACGGTGTAATTTGAATATATACAAAGAGCTGTAACATAAATTGCTGTAATTGACGGCTCTATAATATATTCGTTCGTCCTAACGTTCCTTTATCATCCCCAGAAACATATACAGGTGAATCGTATGATTACTTTCACAGAAGTCGTGATCATTTCTTAAAACATTCTTGAATATTTAATGTAATGTTTAAATAGCCACAATACATTCGAACACTGTGATTGGCTTGCGACGGAGACTATGTGACGTGTGTTTCAACATCTGAATATCACCAACCACTAGGAATCTAATATGCTAACAGGCAGGTTCAATTCCTGTACGCGAAAAGAGTGCGTGACTAAATTTAGTCCTCTGCTCCCCATAAATCCTTCGTTGACCTCTGATACGTCCCAGGATCACGCACGAATGGCTATCTGCAAATGCGTGCGGTACCGCAGACAGAATGGCTGCTATTAAATTAAGTCGCTCAGGACGTAATTCAATATTAATTGTTGAAACAAACAAAACAGAATGACAAGCTGAAGAGGGCAAAAGATTAATAATTTATTCAGACGTCTAATAACTGTACGCAAAGATTGTTTCCACACTGTATATGACGCTGTGTTATATTAGATCCTTTCATATGGATAGAAAAGGTATACTGGAGTTAATAAAATTCTTCAAAACAGGAAGTTTAGGTGCTTGGTTACTAGTATTTCTAAGCATAATCTACACACTTCGTGACAAGTTACAACAACAAACAATTCTTCTACTTCATTAGCGAAACAACAGTGTGTTTATGTTTAAGAAACATTAAACAACTTCGGAAAAGTTGTCATACATTCCTGTACGAGCTCTCACCTGTCTGAAGAAGTATTTTGTATTTCGTATCCACCTCTGTCGCCAGTATTATTGTAATAATCACTATTGTTATTCTCGTAAGTAGTAGCATATTAATTTTTATCCGATTAACTACCTCTTCAGCAGGGCTGTGGAGTCGGAATCGAAGTCGGTAAAAATGTACCGACTCCGACTCTGAGCTCAATTTAAAATCTTAACTGGATACTTCCAAATTCAGAGCCTTGATAGCTACAGTAACCATTAGACTTACATCTAAAAATAGGTTACAAGTCTAAAAAGTAGGCTGATGATTCACGTAGCGGTGGTAAAATGTCTTATAGGTTTGTCATTATTAATACATATTGATATTTTACGAAGGAGTCGGAGTCGGAGTTTTAAAAATTGAGGAGTCGGAGTCGGAAGTTTTGTGAACCGGCTCCACAGACCTGCTTTTCAGAATCGAATACTCCTTCACCTAGATACGAAATTCCCTGCCTTTTGTGGAAACCGGAAGTTAATTACCGTTCTCACAACAGTCCGCCATTAGCGCTTCCGTAAGCCCGAAGTGTTCAGTCCAAACCGTCGCACGCAATTTCTCTACGTACGATGAACGAAAATATTGCCACCTATGGATGCCTGTCACATATCGTCGCTTTCCTTCAGGTTTACAGCATAAAATTTGTTATACATTTACGATGAATGTGCGTGGCATGTGCTCTTCCAACCTTGTGTACTTGAGTTCATGGCCATAACAACATCAGGCGAAGAATATAAATTACGAAGTCTCTCATTATATCGCCCCTGTTTTGTAAAAATGGGCTAACTGCTTATCTTATATACAGTGGGCTGACCCCCTTTTACAAAACAGGGGGGATATCATTTTCTCCAGTCTCTTGTTACTTCCTGTATCTCTGATTAAAACATTTACCTCAGCTTTTTCTTTTCAATTATCCTCAAGCCCGTATTATTATTTTATTATTATTATTTGTTGCCACCGTTACGCATGGAATTTGTGATTATATACCTGAAAGAAACCACACCTGTAGACTACACAATGTTGCAGCCAATCGTGTGTAACAATTTATGATATTTCCCATGTTAAAGGTTTTGTACTCTTACATTTACACTGTCCCAATTATTATTATTATTATTATTCGTTCTTTTTCTTTTGCTGTTTGCCTGTAACTGTCTTCTGTGCTGCACGACAGAGCTAAGAACACAGTAACATATTCACTATTAACCCTTTAAAGGCGAAGCGTGTCTGTTTTATATAAGGACTCAGTGCGTACCGCGCTGTAAACACTCTCCACTTCGGTTATAAAAACCAGTCTCTTAATGTTTTATAAGGCAAAAGTTGCTGTTTGTTCTGAGATCCGTACAAAACACATAAACGCAATGTGGGCACCACGTAGAATTGTTTGATGTTAATCCTGGTGGTACGTAAAGTTACCGCTAGGCTTTGAAAGGTTAAACGTGATGTAATTTCTATCTACTCCTATCAGAGCAACATTCTCTACATGCAACAAGCTCACAGTGAATCAAGGACCCCAGATGTGGCGGACCCGTACTTGTCCTTTAGTTCAGAGCAACTCCAGCAATAAACATTTAAACGAAAATTATTGTCGTTTTGAACGTGATTCCGAGTGGTCAAATATATAACCGGTCTGCCATTAGAACACACGGCGTCGCACCCCAGAAACAACAATACGAGTAGGCACAGTTGTTGCAGTCAGAGCTCTGTACAGACTAATGCTGTATGGTTTACTAAATAATTAATAAATTTCACTGGTTTTAGCAGAATTCAATCCTGTGTTCCCAATAACTGCTAAGAGGGGCAATTCTATCGATATATTGACTAGACTTCGGGGTGGATGGCCCAGGAATCGGGGCTAGATGCCTGGAAGTGTGAAGAGACTTTTCTCGTTGGAAGCATACTGACCGAATCTGGGATCAGTTCAGCCTCCCATATAATGTCAACAGTGGCTCTTCCCCAGTGGCAGGGTGGTCGGGGCGTGATGCTGATCATTCACCTTCTTAAAGAACCAACGTGAAGAATTCATGGAGCTGTAACCCCAATCCCTCTTACTCCTTCATGGCGCGGTCCTTAATTACGCACAGGACGGTATTAACCTCTACATTTACGCTTTCAAGAAACATGAAAACCTACGGCCATGGAGACGGCAGGCATTATCCAGTTATAACCCGTTAAATTCAATCCAATTTCCTTTATTCCCATTGCGGCGACTTCATTACCGTCGTTACAGAAACGACGTTTGCTACAGTTAGCAACACTTCAAGGAGAAGTACGTCTATAAAGCTGCGAATGTTCGCTGCAATAACACGACACAGCTGATGAATTATTTTCATGTCGAATTCTCGTGCCAAAGTCCTCTAAATCCAGGTACGAAATGAAGTCAGAAAGTCGTTACACACGGACCTCACTGCCGGAACCGTTCTGTGGAACTAAAGTGGAGACTCACTCACGACATGTATGTCGTGAGTGACAATGTAAAGACAATTTATTTGCCAGCTCAACTATAAGAATGGATTACCTTTTTTTTATTCGAGTCACCTTATTTCCTATTAATGAGTGATTCCCACGTTATTTAACAACCTTGTGTTAGCATCACTTTTCAGGTTCAACGTTTACAAGAATCAATAAATTAGCGGTAACAATCATTACACTCATTGGGCCTACGTTGATATTAGTTTAAACAACTGGGCGAATTTTAGACTGACCATTACAGAATCACTATCCGATAAGCTTCTTCATACTTGAAATAAGTCTTTTCCTTCCCTTCCTGCGGCGCAACAGCCTAACTCGGGCCTAGGGCGCCTCATTGTTGAAGTTTCTAGATCACACACAATTAGACACACATACACTCGGTAGGACTCCTCTGGATGAGTGATAAGCCCCTAGCAGACGCCGCTACCTATACAACACACAACACTCACAAGAGACAAACATCCATGTCCGCGGCGGGATTCGAACCCACAATCCCGGCAAGCGAACGGTCGCAGACCTGCGCCTTAGACCGCGCGGTCACTGGGACCGGCTACAGTAAGTCTGTATCTACAAATTCCTTTTGAGTGTCCGTCCACGTGAACAAAATAGATAAAAAAATTGATGTCTTTCTAGAATCTTGATTTTTCAACGTTCCTCTGAAACTTGCATATACAAATGCCTGAATATTCTAAACTTTCGTACAAGGATAACTGCGTTCTAAGGTTCACGTTCCAAGATCTTGGGGAAGAACCCTGCATACCAGAAACTGGGAGGGTTTTTGGATTATTTGCCATTCCTCACATTGGGTTATACTCTTCGTTACTCTTTTACGAATTAGAAAACGGGATAATATATGACAAAGTACGCAATGAACAATGTTTGTCGAATTCATTAAAATTACCGTAAATTAAAACACGCAGTCAGTATTCGAATGCGCATGTCTTTGTATTCGCATATATTTCGGTACTTACTGTGCAAAAATCTATCGGGGCAAACGGTACTGCCTTCATTTTTTAGATGGCTGGCTAGGCAGTGAGTCGTCTGCATCATACACATGCAGTAGTCGAACAGTTAAACTGTAACGTAATAAGCAAATCCAGTCACTGAATTTCGAACAGGTTTAAAGTCTAACACTCCCCCCCCGGTGGGTATTTCATTAGTATTTCTTCCAAGTAAGAGACCCGAAGTATTCAGCCGACTAAACTGAAGTTGATATGAAACAAGAGAGCCAATATATCGTAACGCAAAACTGCGGCACGTTTGTGTAACCACTGTCGTCATGGAAAAGCAACAATGCCTTCCCTTGTGTCTTGCTCACCTACGTGTAGCTGTCAACAATATAAAACCGTTCAGTGTTACCCTGAAAACGCAAAAGTGGATTCCATTTGAACTGCTGTCAAGTACAAAATATTTCTTACTACTGTCAATAACATAAATCTAATATGCCCGATATTTTGGTACGATTTTAAACAAAATTTTCAGTCTCTCAGCAGACTTATCACAGACGAAAACCGGCAAATACAAAAACCCATAAAAGGGCGAAATAAACGAATTTATCGACTTTATAATTTTGTAAAGTCTAAGGCCAGCAGATAAATAAAAAATGAATGAAATTAATGCTCAAATCTTCTGCGGCAAACAGTGTGTCGGTTTCGATAACATAACTGTTTGAATTTGTCACCAGTAACCATAGTCGCTAAGTTGGAAAGTTTCTCAAACTTTAAGCGGTAAACTGGATGCACAGGCGATTCTGGGTAACGAAAAGTTGTATGTATTACCCCTAATAATTATTTAAATAAGTCAGCGATCAGTAAGTACAACATTTTGCTGCATTTCCAACAGTGACACGGTATTTTGCCGTCCTCCTTCTGTTCTTGGATAAATTACCTGATTCTACCCAAAGTTATCAGTTTTGCTGATTCAGCGTTTATGTCTGTGTCAGGCTAACCGGCAATGTTGGTCAGCAAACTAGCAAAGCTCTGGCCTGTTAACGGGCGAGTGAACATCGTGCTCTTTTTCTATAAGGCCAGTTGTGAGTGTAATAATTGCCCGTATTCATATTTGTAAATTTTAGAACAGAGAAGAGACGGCTGTGTTTAAAATTTAGTATTTCAGTACTTTCTACCAGTATGGTGGTTAGGGCCGATGCCAGTGGCCGCGCGGTCTAAGGCGTAGGCCTGCGACCGAGCGCTTGCTGGGATCGCGGGTTCAAATCCCACCGGCGGCATGGATGTTTGTCTCCTGTACAGTGTTTGTGTTGTCAGGTAGATGTCTCTGCAACCGGCCGATCCCTCGTCCAGAGGAGACCCACCGAGTGTGGCGTGTTTCAGTGTGATAAAGTGAAAATAAAAACCCTCTACACCTGCTGTGAACAAGTAGGTAGAAGACGGAAGGACTACGAAAACGATGATGGTTAGGAAATCCAACGCAATATTATAGTACGTCACAACGCGGCAAATATAAAAGGTGAACATTCTTCAGAGCCCACGGTGACGCGAAATGTATTACTCAATGAGACTGGAGTCACGCCTAGCAGACTGGTCAAACGTCAGAGGGATAATCAACAATACTGCAAAGCCCAATAACTTGATATCTTTACTCAAATAATAAAGATTCGGCTAAGATTTTACTAAAGAATCTGCTTCCACAACTCTACTATGTAGCTTATCTGCTATTATCACTTGATTCAAATACATCCACTAAAGCGATGACTTGCGTGCTTCTATAGACCAATGTAAATAGCACACTAATAATATAACACTAAAACTGTGAGCTTAGTTAGCACTTATACACATACAGACAATACGAAGTGCTGTTTAATAAGAAGCTTTGCGAATATTTAAACAGACTTACTTCTATTTATCCACATGAAGACTGGCATTACCTAAACTAAAACTAGTGAAGTGTGAACACAGTGCGTCTGCTACAGACATACCAATCACTGAACGATTTTTTGAGAATTAATTGGCAGTTACTGCGAGAATCGTATGAAACGCGTAAATACAATGCGTGGCAAAATACAGAATTTATAAATATAATTCAAAATGCTAAGACACTCGCGGTCGGGCTTTGAGTGATTAAATTTGTCAATCTCTTTGTCCAATGTACTCAAATTGGACATAAATTATTGTTTTGCTTGTTCAAATGACTATGTATTAACTGTTAAATTCATTTGTATGTCACACTTAAGCACAACATTGTAAGCTTTTTTCTGTTGTCATATTTAAGAGACAGGAAAGTTTCGTGAAGCAGTACAAAATTATTTTTACACCAGTATCACATGAATCAAAATTTACTTGTTTAGGATTATAAGTTTTCATAAGAAACCTTCATGAAACATTCAACTGTCATAATCGCTGTAATACTCAACTTGTGTTGTTGGATTTTAAGTACTTATAAAAGTACTGTTTCATGTATTCTAAGATGATGACAATACAGTAGGTGACTATATAAATGCAGCATTTGAAATTCGCATATGATTTTCAGATTCGTTTTCTACTCATACACAGACTAGAACGCCAGAAGGCTCCATGATATAAAAGAATTAATTCACGATTAACAGAAATAAATACGCAAAGTTCATTACATCGGTCATTCAAGAATATCCCATCCTTCGACCCTCAGTCGCTCACTTTTTGTGTTAACTGCACAGCCCTCCTATCCTCAGGACGCTGGGTCTGATCGGTTCAGGATGGACTGGAGAAACGCCAATGAAATGCCGCTCCTACAATGTAACATCGTGTAGTGTGGTATACGTGTTGGGGGCTACATGGCGCCACATTCAAAAGGCGAATATCCTTGAACTGATTGCCATAGGAACCTCAAGTCTCACATGAACAAAATCTTTCGGCAATACAGTACTAAGAAGACTACTCTTAACCTTTTAAAGCGTAGCGGTGACTTTACATACGACCAGGTTTAACATTAAAAAGTTCTACGTGGTGCCCACCTTGCGTTTATGTGTTTTGTACGGATCTCAGAACAAACAGCAACTTTTGCCTTATAAAACATTAAGGGACTGGTTTTTATAACCGAAGTGGAGAGTGTTTACAGCGCGGTACGCACTGAGTCCTTATATAAAACAGATACGCTTCGTCTTTAAAGGGTTAATATTAAACAAATTTTATAAATCTACAATCAAATACTTTTTGAAATCTAAAGGTCTCAGCGGGACCCTCAAGGCTGTGTTGTGGACATGCACTTTTGCGTTGAAGAAGTGTAGATCGAGTCATATAGTGAAGAAGACAAGCAACGTATTTTCGAGAAAAACACCACCTCATTTCGTGGCAACTGTGTCCGTCGATAACATCATATCCGCAAGTTGGTTTCAACACGTCGCGGCGAAAATTCATCCAATATAAATCAAAGTTACCGTGACATAAATTTACGACTCAATGGAAAATATGTTTCTATTATACGCCACAATGCATTCCCTGAATCTGATATTAAAATGTCCCACAAAGCGCATGACGTGTAAATTGTGACCCCAGTGGCGTAGCTAGGTTTTCTGGCGACCGAGGGGAGTAATCACAATGGCCAACTCTACCAGAAATTACAAACTTTAAAAAATCACAATTATTTTTTGAACTTGCTTAAATTCGGATTACAAATTAAAATTTAATGAGCGCAAAAATCAAGTTATTCTTTTAAAATATTTATTTTTGCCGCCCAATTTTACGTTCCTTCCACTCTGCTACCCGGGACAGCCACAACACTTGCCCCCCTAGCTACGCCTCTGCGTGTCCCACACTTGCATATAGGGGTGAGATAAATACTGCTGGAAAATGTGGATGATGTGAGAACTCGTAACTTTTATCACTGCTAATTGACAAATATTTATTATATGTTCATTCTGAGTCAATAAGTTTTATTTTATATAAATTTAATTTATTTTCTTCAAATAAATTCGAACAGTATCCGTCCGTTTCCCTTGTTTTTCAAGAGGATTCGTTTTCTTTTTTTTGCTCCTGAAAAAAACGGATCGACATGATTTCACATTCCTTACGGCCCATCAAGAATTCTCGTTTCGCAGGCTGCTTTCCATATTAACCTTTTAAAGCCTAGCGGTAACTTTACATACCACCAGGTTTAACATTAAAAAATTCTACGTGGTGCCCACATTGCGTTTGTGTATTTTGTACGGATCTCAGAACAAACAGCAACTTTTGCCTTATAAAACATTAAGAGAATGGTTTGTATAACCGAAGTGGAGAGTGTTTACAGCGCGGTAAGCACTGAGAGTCCTTATATAACACAGATACGCTTCGTCCTTAAAGGGTTAATAATGTACAGTAAAAAGCTTAAAATTTGAAGGCAATATATCCTTCAATAAAGGTACTGGAGTAAACTGTTAATTAAAGTAATTACAACAGGCGGTGTATCGTCTACTTATGCAGCTCGTTTCGTGTATCACGTTTCATATTTTCCTAACCGTTAGCAAGCCTTTCAATTAATCGACTTTTCTCTTAACTACCTTACTATTATTCTCCAACATATGTTGTTATACCTTACAATACAGTCGGCTGAGTAGAAGCATTCTTAATACAAGATGGTCATTTAAGCTCGACCGCAAATCCAACGTGAAATGACGCAGTGTTACGGTCCTGTTCCTTGGGTAGTGGCAGCACTGACGAAGCAATTTATAAGAAATACTGTTTAAGTTTCGTTACAAGATGGTATCCTTCATGTCAAGACGTCGTGTTCGGAAGAACAGAACGATCGCCTCATTTTTTCTCAAGCCACGCTTTTACCCACCACTTCTTTTCGTATCTCATACAGACGTCTGTGAAAATTTCGGCTTCCGAACAGAACAACAGAGAAATTCCCTGACATTAATGACCAACAGTAGTGGTTGTCAAGACCACATCCGCATCTTGTTTTGGTTTGGAAGCCAAGCGAATCGGGTAAACGGAGGAAACGAGATTTTGAAATTTGCATCGCAAATGGCGGGACAGTTTTGGCTTGGCGGTTTCAAGAAAGGAATAGAGCGAATGGGAAGTAGACAGGGTATGGTTTTTGTGGAGGGGTGTGGTTTTTACAGACAGAACAGGCGTAAATGACTCCTCACACCTGGAGGTGACAAATACTCAGCCACTTTACTTACGCATATCAGCTTATTTCCTGGCCCTCATGGCAACATTCTCGTTCATCTAAGGAATCGGCCTGATTCAGCGTAAAAAAATTAGCTACACTATAGAACACGAAATCGGAATGCACTGTCCTCTCTGTCTAAAATCCTGTTCATGAGTTTACTTTTATTTTAAAGCTGCCCATTCCGTGCACCTTTAGATCAATATATTCAACGTATCCCAGAGGATGGTGCGCTTGTACCGAAACATGTCGCAGATACGTATTTAACACTAACATGTAACTAATAATGTGCGTCCAGTTGCTAAAATAAATTGAATACACTAATCTGTTCACGATGACTCATGTTCTATCTTTAAAAACACTGACTAGAAATTTACTGTGTTCCATGTCTGTGCACTATATTATACAAAAAATATTAAACACCAACAAATGCACAAAGAGTTTTTTCGTCAATTATAACACACTCCTACATGTTTCGACCCTGCTGGGTCATCTTCAGGGAGAAACCTTCCGCTGTCGTTACACTAGGTTGCACTATACTGCGTACAAGCCGAGACCACAAAGAGTTCACCCCTCCATAAGCGGCGCAGTGCAGCCAACGGCACATTCTCGCTCAACTCTATAGTGCAACCTAGTGTAACGACAATGGACAGTTTCTCCCTGAAGATGACCCAGCAGGGTTGAAACATGTAGGAGTGTGTTATAATTGACGAAAAAACTCTTTGTGCATTTGTTGGTGTTTAATGTTTTTGTACACTGACTAGAATTTGATAGAGAAGAGATTTGTCGCAGCTACTTCAACACCAGCGACAGACTTCAACATGTTTTGGATTCGGTCCACTGTAGTGCCTAGTTTAGAGAAATCTGAACCTGAAATCTATCGAATAGTTTCAGAAACAGCTCTGTTTACCAACATGCTCTAAATTGTATAAATTATACAGCAGGTAACACTAGGCACTTCTTTTAACGCATGTCGACTTTATACTGAGCACTCAAGGAGATGCAAAAACATATAACTCCTGCCTGCATCGAGAGTGAACACACAAAGAGGAATATTATTAACTTCTGGCATTCCTTTGTTTTTATTTTGCTGCTGTTGAGGAAGGGACATAGGCTAGTTCACTGTTTTTGATAATTTAAGTTTTTTGAAAGATAACACATCCAAAACATGCATAATACTAGTGAATTTCGGAACACTGTATGGCATGAACTGTCTGTTTACACACTAACTAAGTGGTAACCAAGAATAATGCTAAAGGAAAGGAGGAATTTAAATGTAGATAGAGACCCTGTACTGGGTTCAAGCCAGACTACATTTTTAAATAAATGCAAATAATCTTAACAGCTAGGTAAAGGACCTGTATCAGAAAAAAATGTATAACAACGCCAATCAGGTACGCAAACTCGCAATGACGGATACTGATACCGCATACAGAAACTCTTCAAATTTAAACTCGCTTCCAGTCTCACCTGACATACCAAGCTTTTCTACGAAATAAGCGTCATATTCGAAAGTTAATTTGAGCACAAGGTAATTAAAAGAGCGTTGCTTTGTTGATTCATATTTCAAGTAATTTCACAGCATCATGTACTTTAAAATTAAACATGAAGTGTTCACTGCTGCAGCGCATGACCTGGGAGACAGTTATTACATTGTTATGACCGGCACCTCAAGTGTGTAGTGAGTGATTAGTATCCTACATTTAGGCATGCCTTAAAACTTTCCTTATTTACATTCATTTAAAAGTGTAATGTTTAATTTTTAGGACACGCAAGATTGTGCTAGCTTTGTTAAAAATAAAACGTTATTAATTTAAAGGCAGCATATGGTCTACGAAATAATTTATATAGTTCTGCAACTTTTATCCCAAATTTGGTGCAAATGCTGAGGAATTCTGGTATCTAATTGGAAGGTTTACAATAAAGGAGCGCCTAAATAAAAGGCAAACCTTTGTCAAAGAGACAGGATAACTGGAGCCCCATTACAGATCTGAGGCAGAGTCTCAAATATACTAATGAGATGAAAGATGTGAAGGGTTGTTGAAAAGGTATTCATATTGCGACTGCTTGCGTGATGTCAGAAATCACGCGACACAAGGAAACAACGAGAAGTGACAACTAAAAATGTCAGACGTCTCGCCTTCATTTTCGAAACACTTTCACCATTCTTACCGCTTTACGATTTCTGACCAAACATCTGATTTCACATTAATTCAGAAAACATTCAGACTCTTGTATCTTTGTATCTCTTCATCGTTTACCGTTTACTGTTTGTTCTGTTCTCCTGAATTTGTGATTCTAGCAGTAATTCTTTACACAATACACTTTACTGTCTCAGGAATGTCTTAATACATACAAACTTATCACCTGTTTAGAAGATTCATAAAGACGCTACGATTACTCTGTAGAAGTGAACGTTTAGACTGAGAAACACGTTGTATTTAAACTGCAGACACTCCCATCAAAACAAATTTTATTATGTGACAAGCGTAGAGAATAACGTCGTCCGCTGAACATCACAGAACACCTGTTCATTCTCCCAGACTTATATTCAAATTACTGCATGGCATTTCTGCCCACTGTTAGAGGTATTGCCCATATATGAATTGTTTAAACAGGCCTCTAAACATGAGATATGTGGTCAGCGTACAGAATTCACAGACTATACGCCTTAACATATGTGACCTATTCTGTGTGGCCAATATATAGGTGCTGAAAGTTTCTTACGTAAAAGACTGGCTTCCTCACACAGGGTTTGCTTTTCCTCCTTCTTGGTACTACCTCACTAACATCTTCTAAATCGCTTTTACTGTCATAATTATCTTGCTCCACTCTTCTGCCCTCTCACAGTTGTTGTTTCTGATTCATCACACACAAAGTGCAGCTAAACGCGGAAACACAATATTAAACCCCGCTTATAGACGTATTACTGCAAAACGACCGATTAGCTGCTCGGTCTGCAATATACAGCCCCGCGAGTCAGGTGTTAAAGCGGACTGCGTGCGGTAGAGCGGACGACATCAATTACTGCATGGTGACGAATGACGGCCTCCGTTCGCCGTATGCAGTGCCACGTTGCAAATAACCTCTCAGTGAGGTGTCTATTCTTATTTCTCAACATTTTTCTTTTTTGTTTTAATATTATTTAATATTGTTGAACACGTAAAAGTGTGGGTAGTGAATGGAACGGCAAAGCACAAGTGCAAAATACATTCAGGTTTCATAAAAACCGAAATACATTAACCCACTACTTCTATTTCCTTTAATTGCCACGACGGTCTCTTGTTACACAATGCTGTTATTACAATTAAACAGAGTAATTCCGGACGAAGGAAGAAAATCTACAATTCATAACAAAGCATAAAAAATACAAGCTTTTGTGTTCAAGAATCAATACCGAATTATTTGGCAAGAGAAATACAAGCAAGAAAGTTGTGTTTCTGGCAAAAAAGCGGACCTTCACCTACAGCGTATTTTACATCAAGTGCGAGTACTTCGACTCAGAAGAAAGAAGCATATAGGCGTACGGCTAATAATTCGTGACGCAGCGGATAAAACTCGACTCTGTTTTGAATGGTTGCAGGACGGCATTACGATAAAAATACTGCAGCTCCGACACGTAACAGCTTGAAGAACTAGAAAGGCACATGAAAAATGTTTGTATTTTGTGAAACGAAACAGAAAGACGAATCGATTCCATATTCTGGGGACGCGTCCCCAAAAAATTCATGAAAGAGGCGAAATTTGAGGGGTATGGATGCAGCACTTGCTTTGTTGTATATGCGAAAGAGGGTGAGAGAAAAGAAAAAGAAAGGGAATAAAAACGTGTTGGAAATGGAGTTCAGTATGTCACAGAGGAGAAACTGTGGCAGCACTACATATCGGGAAAGAGAAATGTATGCTCACAGGATCGGAGGACACTAAAAGGGAAAGAAAGATGTGGAACAACACCAAAAAATGGATAAAATATAGGACGTGTAATAATTTAACAGAGGCAGTCTGATATTGACACGCAGCTGGACGGATGTTACACTATACGAACCGGCTATTGTTTGAATTTGAAGACAGCCATGGGCATGGTCTAGGCAAATGTAAATCATGTTACATACCTGTCTTCAGTAAGCGAAATTGCTACTCAGCTCAACAGAAATATACGTTTCGTGTCACAAAGGACACAGGGTATTTGGTAGCGAATATGAAGTTCCCGGTGCTGGCAAACCCTTCAGGGAGACAAACAGTAAAGTGACAGCTTATGCTCAGTGCAAGGTTGACCCGTGTAACATTCAGATGTACAACCGAAAGACGTATATAACAATTGCAGCTTTCACATATTCTATGATGTGCTGAATCATACAATTACTTATTACGATATACATGTTACGGAAACTGCTATAAGATACGAATCCCCATTTAACCACGCTGCATATCAACTATCTTTCAAAGCTATTTACAAAAGAATTGCCATCCCGTACGGAATTTTCTCACGAAGGCAATTCGATCAGTCTATCTTGAATCCACAACGGAAATAATAACATGTAAGGAAATGCAAGCAACCTGGAATTCTGATTGGATTAACAACGGAAATAGTAACCTATAAAGATCTGCATGTAACTTTAGATCCTAGGAAATATTTTATTGTACATGACTTTGAACATTCGATTGTATCAGTACTTTATGTAATCTTAAAATTACTACTTATACATTATCTTCCTCAATAAGGGCTTTTGGAAATGTATGAACTTAAAAATGACCTACAGGCTAAATATGTCGATACCTGTCGCTCATTCAGACATACAGAAACTTACTGTCTAAATATAGTTGTGTTTTGACTAATACCTATTTTGTGTATCAAACAAAACACTGAATTGGCAAACAAATCCTGTGAAGATCTTATACTAGTTGCAAATGTACGCTTTTTTCATTAAATACAGGACCTATTACTGAATAAATATTTATTGTCTCTGATGGAGGGGACTACAGTAGGCGCCATGGAGTGATGGCGCATGCAGAAGAGGAGGCATGACGAATTCTTATCTGCAGTGCTGAATGGAGGCGAGTGGTCAGCAAGTGCCGCTTTATTGTTTACAGGAGAAATGTCCGGTACTCACATTCAATGAGACAGATGGAGTCAGGAAAAACTACTTACACATTTGTAAGCTACATTCAGTTGTTCATATTTAAAAATAATTTATAACATTAATTTTATAGTTCAAATAGCCTTTTATTCAACTTACTTTTGTGTATTCTTGTACCCTAAGTGTACATGCCTCCTCGTTTCTGATTACCAAAGCACTTTCCAAGCCTATCATAGAATAATTTAGCCCAGAAAATGCGTGTCTGTTACTCCTCAACAACTAAAAGGACGTTCATGTAACTGTCACACAAAGTAAACACATTGCTTCAGACAATGTTAACATCAGTGCTCACCAAAGCGTGTATTTGATCTTCCAGTGTTTTATTTGTACTTGCAGCAGATGTGACTCGACCTATAATAATATTTATCTCTGTAGTAATTAACGGCGTATGTGATGGACTGTTTTACTGACTGCATAACAAGCGACGTATTTTTGTTATGAATTTACACCTCTATCAACCTCCAAAGTCATCAGCACTTTCACGGATAAATTTTCTAACAAATACAGGAAGACTTCAAAATGTAATTCACACCAAGCTTGGATCATTATTCGGATGCTACATAAATTAATCAGTCGAAATAACAACGTTTAAAACCCAAAGTCGATTCAGTCTATCATCATTACGAAATATCTGCCCATACATAAACGCTAAAAGATTGAGTAAAGCTATCCCTGTACAGGGCTCGATAGGCCCCTAGGTTTCCAGGAGGTCAGAGCGCCGAGATTCCCAGACACTTAGCAGATGAACGTAGAAAGGTTGTCAGTCCTATGCTACGGCCGCCTTTACCCCAAAGGAAATATTCCTGGTGCTCATTTCTGTCAGAGGATGAGTAGAACTCGAGGACATAGTGCAGCCGTTAGGATTAAAACAATGCAAAATTCCAATTACTCCACCTGGAACCGAACCCGTGACCTTCCGGCTTGTAGCGCGGTGCCTCAACCAACTGCGCCACCGTGTGCAAAATCCCGAATACAGTAAACACAAACGTCTTAAACATTCAATGCAACAATTAAAGTTGCTTAACAAAGATCACTCAAATTTGATAATTTCTGGAGTTCTTCAGTTAAAAGTTATTTTATACACTGATTTTCACTGTGAAAAATTCTAGTCAATATTAATACTTTCAGTATCAGCTACAATGCAACTAAACGTCTTTAAATAAATACGTTTGTTGTTTGGGTACAGCAGCTGTCATTCAATGTACACAGAAACCAGGACACATCAGTGTGAATGACGAATTCACAAGTCACTGGCTGTGCTTCGCTGTCAAACAGTTTAAGCAAATAATTTAAAAAATCATATATATATATATATATCAGGGCCACACATCACCTCTTTTAACCCACTCTGGCTAAAATTTTATGACTGTTTCTGTAGAAACAGATTTACTTTAACATTTAAAGCCTGGCGGGTACTTTATGTAGCAACTGGTTTAACATAAAAATTTCTACATTGTAGTGACATTGCGTTTACGCGTTTTGTACGGATCTCAGAATAAACAGAAACTTTTGCCTTATAAAACACTAAGAGACTGGTTTTTGTAACCGATGTGGAGAGTGTTTACAGCGCGGTACGCACTGGGTCCTTATATAAAACAGATACGCTTCGTCTTTGAAGGGTTAATACATACTCTATTCCTTTCTTCTTCCAGTTGTTAATGCATTCACGTCTACATCGCCTATTCTTTTACACACTGTCACTATTTCTCTCGTCTCTCCGTTTATATACCCGCCTACCTGTACGTCCCAGGAACCTCATTATTTCCTCTTATTACCCACATTCAAATTTCAAGACGATAACGAGCGATCCATTGGAGCTGAAAATGTACGGAGGTATACGATGAACACACCAGTACGTCTGTTAGGAAAGGCTACTTGCAAATTAAGAATTACGAATATGGCTACTATTTAAAATTTGAATGACGCCCAACAAATTTACAGTGTACAGTTTCTGTACTTCAGTAGGTTATTTAAATAGTAATAATAATAACAATAATAACAACAACAACAACAACAACCACAACAACGACAAGGGTTCGAAATGCACGCCTCAGGGAATTGGCTTCACAAGTTCTCGGAACTCACTGGTATTTGTTACCTGAAGGAAAATCATCTTTAAATAAGGATTAATTAAATTTATCGACTGATATTATAAAATTGCAGGTTTTGTATTATTATTGTGAATTGTAAAAATAATTCTTTACAATATATTTGCACTTTTAGTTCTTCCTGACTTATTAACACTCACGAGTTGAGACGTTTGTCGATTCTGTGATTCTCATCATCATCATCATCATCATACTCATCATCATCATCATTTCGTTCGTAATTCTGTTTTTGTTTCTGCGCATGTGTGTTGTTTCTGTGTTTGTGTTCATGTACTGGCTTTATTAGACACCTTTACGGTGATAATCCTGCATGTGAATAAACACATACTGATGATGATGATTATTATTATTACTATTATTATTAAGTCACAGCGGTTCAGCTGGCTTTTAAAAAGTAGGGGTCACTGACCAAGCACTTCCTCTTCGTTATTATGCGCAACACTTTCGAACTATACGGCATGTATTGAGTATTGCAGCTTTCTACATGAGCATATTTACACCAAAGTGAAGAATGGGCAGTGTCAAGCTGTCGTGCAATTCATCTGAAATAATGCCCCTTCTGTATAATACTAAATGTATTACAAATACGGAGTGCCGTTGCCATATCTCTGTCGTCGTCATCATCATCATCATCATCTCCTTTACGCAGGGTATTCACACTTATATACCTGAAACAAACCATATTTCTAGGGTATACAGTGTCGCAGCTATTCCGCGCTTACTCTTAATGGTGCATATAGCGCTGTCTTCTTCAATATTAAACTCTTGTGTGCTTCTACATTAGCACTTTCCGCAGTACGTGTGCTGTGCCCAATATAGCTGTTTTCTGTAATTCCTTAACATCGCGCTTTCCTGGTATCCTGCTCAAATAATTTCTAAAGGATTTTGAAATGGTTCCAGTTGCTCCTATTTTTACTGGCGTCACCTTTGTTTTCAAATTCCACATGCGCTGTATGTCTGTTGTAAGGTCTTTATATTTTAGAATCTTCTCGGCTTCTTTCTTTATCACATTTCTATCTCTCGGGATTGCTGCATGAATTAGCACACATGTTCCTTTTTCATTATCCCGGAATATGATGTCTATTATTATTATTAATATTATTATTACATCACCACCAGCTCCACCACCACAAACACTAATAAAATAAACAAGTCTCTTAATAATATTTTTATGAAACTCATTTATTGGTGTGATAATTAAAAATTGTAGGGTCACGGTTACCATGAGGTGGGAATTTCATAAATCTTTCAGCGTGAATAATTCAATTATGTTACGGTTAAATATAAAATAGTATAACAAGAGAGGCACTAGTGAAGGCGCTATACTACTACAAAGAGCTGCATAAAGCACAAGCAACAGACTCGATGCGAGGAATCAAAGGAGTCCGATGAGACAAACGGAAAGAACAAAAGGTAAGGCAGGTCTAAGAGTGCAGCTCCGCCTGGAGGAGAGCAGAGTTGAAGGAAAGTCGGCTGGCCGTTACAGTGCGCGGCCTTAGGTATTGCAGTTCTTTTATCAGTGGCCTAGAATGACGGGTTTCCCTCAGTACACTGTCCGCCTTACAGAAACCGCAGTAACCCCTAGCGATTCCTACTTGTCCGTTCTCATTTCGTACGTCACACAGCTTGGGGCATGGACACATAAAGAATATATCCGTGATTTTAAGCTTCCGACGCGAGGTTTATGAGATCTGCCTTCTTCCGGGACATTACGCAACGAAGAGTGGTACACCTTTCCCACTCTACGCTGCGTCATATCCCAGAAGACCGTAGATCTCATAAAAAACATATCTTTTAAAACTAATTAAACGCTACTAAATATAGGTACCATATCACTTAATGATCTAGTCAACATTAGTCCTTTAGAAGCATTCAAGAATGGAGAAGTAAAAAACAGATTTACCGCGATCGCCAGGTTACTATTTAAAATTTTATTCTTATTAACTTCACAAAATTTGTGTATTTTTAAAATCGTCATGTAAACTATCAGGGCTTCAAATCACATAGGTAATTCAAAAAGTAATGGCAATTCTAGTACTAACCACAACCAAAGTGAAATGGACACAACAGTAACACAGGCAGAACCAGAGCTAACGTCCAGCATATCAGCAACTTCAGACACAGTAGTCCGTCGGTCTTCTCGAATGACAGAGTTAGCACGATTGGTGTTGACTTGACAGCGCAACGTTGACGCGTGCCCCGATCGAGCTTCGTCACACTCGTTCTTCCAGATTTAAACCTTGCTACCCATTCGTAAACTTTTCTCTGAATAATGTACTTAACACTACCATACTGTGCTAACATTCTTCGGTGGATGTCAGCAGGTTTGACCCATCCACCCAAATAAGTCTTATCACGGCCCGTTGTTCAATGACGGTGCAATCGGAAAGCACAGCGTCCACGTCTGTATAGTCACCGCTTCAGCCAGACTGATAATGGAGTGCTGGGTGATGCATGTTGAAACCTGTCAGAATCGAGATAGAACCGGCTACAATCGGTTGGCTGCTATAGCTGGTGGTATTCGCTTAATTCACAAATCGCCTTTACTTTTTGAATTACCCTCGTATGTTGCAGTATTGCTTGCTCGGTCTCAGAAGTTACGAGAACCTCCACAGATTTGTTGCACATAACAGAAGTGAAATGATTTCAAGCTGCCAAAATTTCATACAACTTGATCAGGTTTTTGGAAAATTTTGGGAAATTCTCCCCCCCCCTGCCCTCTCGCAACAACACACATGCAGGGGTTCCTGAACAAGCAACGACAGAATTACGTCTTTAAGCAGGCTACATATACTGAGAGGGAAATGCGGCTGTACACTTTACTCTGACATTGCATATCTACTGCTGACGTGTCACTTTCATAAATCTGCGAATTAACTTTTCATTTTGTATTTCCTCTGTATTTTAGTGTGTAATACGCTGGGATCTTAACACAAGCAGTAAAACCACAATTATTAACATCACACAATTCCTTCAAAGTTTGAGTATTTTACGAAAGAGCTATAACTTAACGCACCACAAATGTAATTAGTATCTACCAGAGTAATGCTAGCGAAACCCTTCTAAATGAGTGTAAAGTTCTAAATACAGTCTTGTTTACTAGACGATTAATCTTAATTTATTAGCAAGTTTCCAGCAACATTTGTATAAGTACACAGCTTCTGCCAAAATCTATATGCCACACGGATTTGGGTGTTCTCTCGCCCCTATCATCACTGCCTTGAACGCATAATACGGATTTCACATACATTTAGCAAAAAAATGCTGCTTTACTGAGCAATGTAATGGCCACTGTGTGAACCAACAAGTGTGGAACGGTAAAAATTAGAACATAAACTAATGAAATTCACATGACATAAATACGACATTCTGCGATCGTAACTGTTTATCAGCACATACATACGCGAGCGCGCGCACGCACGCACACACACATATGCTACCCACACGCATACACACATACAAACACACTCTCACATGTGTTACCCACACACACACACACACACACACACACACACACACACACACACATACACACACACTCACATATATGCTACCCACACACACTCTCACATACGCTACCCATACACACATACATACACATACACACACTCACACACACGCTAACCACACACACTCACACACATACACACACACATTTGCTACCCACACTCACATACATACATACATACATACATACATACATACATACATACATACATAAATAAATACATACATACATACATACATACACACACACACATACACATACACTCACGCATACGCTACCCCCCCCCACACACACACACATACATACACACACACACACACTCACGCATATGATACCCACATCGTCGACGGCGCTTACTAATAACTCCACTTTACCTCCTCCTTTATTCTTGTTTATTTGTTAGTTCTTCGTGGAACTTCCGGCACTCCTTTACAGTGGCCACACACATATCAACGTTACAGCACACATCTCTTGCCGTACCGCTGTTGGGGGCCGTTGTCCTTGCTGTGTAAATCTTGCGCATGGTCTTGACGCTGTCAGAGACGCATGTGCCCGTTCTGTTATCTACCCCAAGTGCAGGTACATTTATGTAGTGGACACAGGGACAGAAGGAGCACTGCAGTCCGTATGTCATTTAGTTTTGTGGCATACACATATACATATATATATACATAACGGTTACCGGAAACGTCTCTATAAATTCAGTTCCATCGCCTTCTAAATACGTTATCGAATTTTGGTTTCCTGTATAAAGTTAAGGAGATATGTACCAAAGTCTAGCGCATGTAACTGGTGCGCGACGAAACTTTTCCAGGTACCTAACAATAAAATGCACACTTTTAGGGCCAGACACTTTGGTTATGTTCGAGATCTCCTCAGAAACACGAAAAAGAAATATTAGCGCATTAGAGACCATTATCTTGCAACATTTCTCTCGTAAAATTGTACGATATCACATTTCAACTCTCACATTTTTGTGCATAAACAATAATGAATTCAGATGGGTATACTGCGACAGATATATACATTATCGGAATAGAATGAAGACAGCACACCTGCGTAAAATTATATAGTGCTAGAAAAAATAAAGCATTGCTTTCAAATAGAGTCCAACAAAAGTCAAAATTATAGGAGTTACTATACAATAATTCTGTTTCAGGACGAAAAATATTCCAGGATTTCAATTAAGTCCTTATTATGCATGAGAATTGAATTACATTTCTACTAACATGGCCTGTGGCATAATGGAGTTGCGCTGTTAGGTGGAAACGATTCCATGTTTCATATTAGCAGTCTGAATTCTGAAAGTTATCTGAATAATAATGACAAATTCAGATTTTATTTCACAGTAAATACACTCCTTTTACACAAACGTGTTATTTCCAGCTACTACTCAAAGCTACTTTTTATGATCCGACATGTTTCAGCTACCTGTTTTAAGCACTGTCAGGGAGCTACAGTATCTTAAAGACACACGCAGCGTGTCGTATGTCGGTAAGTGGTAAACATATACACATCAGCTTTTCATATCTGTCGATTATGTATAGTATTACTGAACTACATTTTAAAAAATTTAGTGTTATTATATATCAATTGTCTGTTATAAAAAGCTGTTGTGTATATATTTACCATTTAACGATAAACGATACGCTTGTGTCTTTATAATAATGTAGCTCCCTCATGATGGCTACGACAGGTAGATGAAACATGTTGCAGCGTAAAACCTAGCTCTGTGCACTAGTTGGAAATAAAACTGGTATGTGGAAGACAACTGCACGAAATATGTATAACATTAAGTACACTCCTTGTACTCTGCAACAACCAACTAGTTAATGCTGCACGGAACAAATAATAATTGCGCGCCCTCAGATTCATACCGCACAAATAAATGTAACTGATATTTTCAGTTTCCGGTGTGTTATACAATTACATACATAAGCCCAAAGAATGCGTTTATAAATTATTCTGAATGCAGAATATGTAATTATGCAATGCATGTAAAATGGAAAATATCAAGATTATAAATGCACAATGGGTAAAGCAACCTATATTTACAAGAATACAAGGAAAAAAATACTTGTCAAAGTGCATTTGTTCAGACTCATTTATGTACATAAATGCAATGAGTAGAAAATAGTTTTCGTCTTAAAAAATGGCAAAACAATAATCATTGTGTGTTTAGGGATTAATATGACTTAAGCTTGTCGTTGTGGTAATCTGCTTCACGTAATAACGGGAACTGTTGCTTTAAATCTCATAGCCTACAAAAAGTGCCAGGTATTAAAATTTACCATTTATAAAAAAAACGGAAAGTAGCTTTGATGAACATTTCAGTCAAACATTTATTACTGACTGAATCATACTCAGTTTGCTAAACTACTTCATACGCACTCTCTCGTGCAAAATGTAGGAATAAAGGTCTTACATATCTTATTACTGCGGTTAAAGCCACACTGTCGGCGTGTTAACAGAGGCATAAAGATACACGCTAGTGCTTCGAGCGGTGTTCATGTTGTAAAGTGCAATACAAACAGGACTCCCCAATTAAACGTTTTACTAAAGCAAGTGATATGTTTCAAGAAGCTGTTAACACCCCACTGCAATTACAAAGAAAGAGTACACACATGTAACGCATCCCATTTAGCGCACACTTGGGACTTCAGGGCAGTTTCTTACGACAGATACGTAATCTTCATAACTTATACAATACACGAATGAAACAAGGCATTTCACTTAAGACTGGTAAAAAAGATATACACGGTAAGTCAGACAAAAACGTACGAAAATGGTAACTGTTAAGTCTAAACTTGTAATAAACGCAGGAAAAATTTACCAAGGCTACGTATTTAGTTAAAATATCCAGATAATTTTTGTCACTTACTAGTTTTGGACAGAAGACAGAAAATGTAACCGCAGACACATCCTTACCTGAAAAAGAAAGACGACAAAGTTAGTCTCAAATTAAGCTTATATACTTCCTTAGACATTCATTATTATGTACAAAGTAGTTTTGTAACACTGCAAATCAGCATCTGTTATGAAATGTTATATGTATCGGCTGTTGGTTTCTAATAGCAACTTAATAACTCGAACAGAACTTTGAAAGATGTTACGTATGCCAGGAATAAAGAGCATTCCCTGGTAGGAAGTTTGTTACCATATAGCAGTTAGTTTAAAGAAAATACTGCTGAGTGTTACAAAAGAATGTCCTCACAGCGATCACAGAACTGAGAATGTTACACTGTAAACGTAATACGAACACCATACACGGGACAGAAATAACAACAATAATTTTATGAACGGCAGAACTTTTCAGGAACAAAGCTTAAACGCTGTGGGTAGAAATGCCTATTCCTTTCAGGTGAAGATCTTACGGAAAATTGGAAACTTCTTTTAAATACATGTAATAACAAGTAAGGTCCTTTTGGAAGTTAGGCAACAAACGCCAGTCTTCATAGACTACTTCTCCTACACTTCAGTAGTGCGTGTCATCTAATCAGATGTGACAGGCTCTGCCAGCAAGAAGAAAACCACAGGTAGAACTGTTTCACGGGGAATTGATAAAGGAGTTAGCTTCAGCAAGAAAGGTCACGCCACTAAAACAGTCACTTCGTACCGATCTAGGGAAGGTTTGATATTCGATCATGAGTAGTGATCCTGTTGAAAGGGCACTGAACCAGTATACCGTGTAAGACCGAAAACAAGGCAATGTCTTTTTTATTTCAAAAACAGCTGTAGTGAAAAGAAGGGGTCAACTTATAAGCGAGTCCTTACCGCATTTCCCAGTAACACACCAGGAACACGCCATTTCCCAGTAACACACCAGGAACACGCCATTTCCCAGTAACTAGTGGCCAATAAGGCGTGCTGTAGTGTTGTTCTTTCTCATTCAGTAATCCAGTGAAAGACTCGGTGTTATTGTTTTTAGTTTCACATCCGTCTACTTGAAACTTTATTAACGTTTTTATTACAGTCTTTAAATTTTCTAAATACCCCAGCGGGAAAGATGGACTCGCCTTATATTCGCAACCGACTTATATTCGGGGGTTTATGGTAACAATGTTGCAAATTTCCCTAACAATAAAATCACATACGCAGATCGCTTCCCATTTACTGATGTCTGTAATTAGCAAGAAGTGTTAAGATAACTACTATAACTTGCTGAGTAACTAGAAGCATGAAACAGTCGATGATACTGTACACATTTTGTACTTCTATTCGAGTACTAATTCGTAGGCTTGGAGGAGGTATTTTTCTTTGTATATTCAGACAAAAAATAAAATAATTGCCAAGGTTTACAGCTAGAAATATAGGTTCGAAGTGTGGGAACAGAATTTTTCAGAGCTCGAAATTACCAGTCACGTGTTACCTCATGGGTCTTTTCAGAACAACGAACGTCGTGTGACAAGACACCAGTCGCCCTTATGCATACCTTGCACCATGACTAGAGACACTGTCGCCTCTGCACATAAACACCGTATTTTACTGTGCTCGGGAGAAGGTTCCTGGTACTGTGCAATACCATTCCTAGTATCGCAACTCTACATGCTCCTTCTCTAATGTCTGGCCATTGTCTTTCTCAGTTTTACTCTATTTACAATCGTACTGTAGTTTGAATATTTCTACGTGCAAGTATATTGCCATGCACAATTTTATAGCTCAAGATTTAAGAAGTGGCTAGTGTTATTCCCTCTTCAGAAGTTTGCACAAACAGCGTTTTCGTGTTTTTGTTTAGAAGAAATTTAAATGAGAACGGAATTATCCTCCAATGGAGTAATACCCTTACCGTCTTTTTTCAAATTTTCTGTCGGTTAACAAATAAATGGCAAACAGACACATGGGCATGCCAGCGTATGTGATACACGGGTATTTCCTCTTTAAATGAAACGAGTATACTAAAGAAGGATGATGTGAGTGGAAATCCATTCAGCATAATAAGCTGACGTCTTCAGCAATAACACTATTAACCACAAACTTATTGTAGGATATCCAACAGTTCACCCTTAATGTCATAAAATGACGGATACATGTATGCCAAAACTCTTGTTGACGTGAATTAGACGCTTCATGCAGCACGTATCCTAAGCCATACACGCGTATACTGTAAAGTAAGACGCAGAGATAAAGTATATACAGGAAGAGGCCAGGGCGTAAGTACCGCATCCATTTAACAATTATGTTTCGACTTGAAAAATAAACTGCTCTCTCTGAGATTATCCTACACTTTTCTTTGTTTCTTTGTTTGTTTTTCTTTATTGCCCCAACCCCCAAAAAACTAAGACCGTGACATGTGAAAAAGATTAGTATACGTGTATGGAGGTAACACAGTGCAAGAAGTGGAACATAATGGCACAAACACACAACTACAGCGCAGTTACTATAACTACGTAATGAGCTCCATGCTAGTAATACAGGAAGAACAGAGAAATAGATTCATCACACTGGGCTGAAGTGTAAAGTTCAAAGTATACCATCAAATGTAATTTCATCCAACACAACCATAATCACTGTAGTTCAGAGAGCGGAAACGGGATCAGTCTTTGTCTTACCATTTGCACGCAACGGTACATGAATATCCGTTCGGCGGTATGTCACAATAAGCGTCTTCATAAAAAAAGTGGAAATTAAGGCATTTTGCCGTACAATTTACATTTGATTATTATGTTTATATAATAATATGAAGTATAGGAACGTCTCGCACACCGCCGTTTTTTCCAGCGCAGTTTTCATAGTACGGGTTTCAAAATAATTAAATAGAAGCGGAAAAGTTACCGAACCAAACAGCAGCAGTTTGGGGGCTACTTAATCCCATAGCGTAATTCAACTATCTAGGAAATAACGCGTAATTTCAGCAGGTAAACCTCAAACTGCAGTCGCATGCACACGTATTGACAGTTTAGAAACGGGCTGCGTGTCCATGAACAATAGAAATGAAAACTTATCGTGTCACATCGAAGGTACGTGAAGTTGCCACCGGCCTTTGCAACGCGTCTGCAGTTTATGTTGCCGCTTAATTTCAATAGCAAAATGCCAGCCATTACAGAGCATGGCCGAGTGTCCAGTACATTACAGTTCATCGTTATGCTCATTATAAGATATTAATGACTGTGCTTCACCAGGGCTGTGAACACCAGACCATAAAGCACACAGTTTTGACTTAATCCACTTTATGTAACGGAGTAGGCGCCTTTACGTATGCAGTGTTCACAACCCTGCACAGCACATGAACCAAATGAAGTGGAGCGATTACACACTCGGATTATACAAAGTCAATATATACGCACTTGAATCGCGTCATAGATCCATAAGTGATTCAAAATGTAAAGGCAATTCTAGTACTAACCACAACGAAAGTGAAATGGACACAACAGTAACACAGGCAGAACCAGAGCTAACGTCCAGCTTATCAGCAACTTCAGACACAGTAGTCCGTTGGTCTTCTCGAGCACGATTGGTGTTGCCTTGACAGCGCAACGTTGACGCGTGCCCCGCTCGAGCTTCGTCACACTCGTTCTTCCAGATTTAAACCTTGCTACCCATTCGTAAACTTTTCTCTGAATAATGCAGTTAACACTACCATACTGTGCTAACATTCTTCGGTGGATGTCAGCAGGTTTGACTCTTCCGCCCAAAGAAATCTTATCACGGCCCGTTGTTCAATGACGGTGCAATCGGAAAGCACAGCGTCCACGTTTGCATAGCCACCGCTTCAGCCAGACTGATAATGGAGTGCTGGGTGATGCATGTTGAAACCTGTCAGAATCGAGATAGAACCGGCTACGATCGGTTGGCTGCTATAGCTGGTGGTACTCGCTTAATTCACAAATTGCCTTTACTTTTTCAATTACCCTCGGATACGCTGACGGTTGTTTGAACTTAATGTGGCCTTGTCTATCCTACATGAGTTTGTTGGTAGTGGGATTAAACATGCATCAAATTCCAGGAAAAAAGGTAAGGTATGCAGTGGGGCAGTGAAAACAATACAGGGTCAAAGTCCCTTCAGCATACGTTACAGGCATCTTGTTCCGGAAATAAGCACACTACATATACCTCACTATAGAGTCACAAATTGCGTTTTCTCTTATTTAGTAGAGTCTCAACGTCACTTTTACGCGAAACTAGTTCCTTAAAAAACTAATGAAGCCAGATTACAATTTTATCTAAAGTATGGGTCACACGAAGCTAAACTTTTCTGTACGGGCTAATGATTCGTGTCACTCCATGCAAATTAGTGGCCACGTTTAATTCACATACGTAAAGCTTTGGGAAAAACGGGCCGTTCACTCCAACGGCGCTTAATACTTTCAGCAGACAATAATCTCTTCCTTCGATATTCTTCACATTCATTACAAACGAAGAGCTTCCCCTGGCCTAACACTACACTTCCAGTTGAAACAAGGTGTAAATATTTAAAGTCATTGGCGTAACAACACTATGATGATAATGAGTGAGGGAGATGTGAGAATAACAAGACACTTTGCCACGGCCTTCCATGTATACTGAACAAACACTGGCTGAACGGAATGAAAATTTTGGAAAAAGTCAGTGAATATAATACGCCTTCGATTCCAAACAAAGTATATTCCGAAGGCGGGTGTTTAGGATTTGACAGCCATCTGTCGAAGGTCTCGATATAGTGGTTAAGCACCACAGCTTCTTAATCGGGAGGTGGCAGGTTCAGTTCTTGGCCGAGTCACCGTGTATGCTGGCAGTGGCCCTTATTGGTTTCCATTGGCACTTCCAGGCAAGTCGAGGGACATTACTTATAAATTGACCACAAACGCAACCTCCCCACATTGCCTCCAATTCAACCCCTCAGTCAGCGCTAAGTTATTACTACTATTCAAAGCGTCACTAAATAAAATATGAATAAAAGGTAAAAAAAAGTGTCTACTTAATAACTTAATGATAATCTTGCCCAGTTATGTGGATGTAATTGATATGGTGACATGTAATAAACGTGGTTTAGTTGTTGATTTACTTAAGGTTCTTTTCTCAGTTTTATGGATTATACAGTAGGGATGACTGTAAATGTCGAATTCGGAGAACCTGCCATCGCTTACTGACACACGCCCAGTATCGCAGCATTTTATCGGACACAGCGCGAGAGATACCACAGAATACACAAGTTATGATAGTTGCTGTCTGGCCGTAATTTGAACTCGGGACCTTCAGAAAAGTGAGCAGCAAAATGCTACACTGCTGCCAGAGATTCAGAGAAAACTTCCTGCTGATCATCCGGTACAATGCGAAGTGTGTCGCCACAGTCACGGTGCAGTACAGCGGGACTGTCCTCTAAGTTCGCATAAAGGTCACTGGTGGCACCAAGTAGGAAAAGGTCATTCGGCCCATCACGTGAGTTTTATTGCATCTGTGGATAGACAAACTAGAACAGCCATAAATGGAGACTGATTGGGAGTTATACCAACAGATATCGTTCGTTTCGTGACTGTCGCCGCACTCAATTTCCTTCTCTTTCTTTGTCTTCAATATCAGCAAGAAAATAAACTTTCCTCTTATTCATTTCAGACTGAGATTTTACTTCCGGTTTTATTACGCTATATGTTCTTTTTATACTTATTCTTGTTTTCTTCGCTTCTTCTAGTCCTTCTGTAACTCACAGCGTCTCTTCCAAATCTTCAACGTCGAATTTACTTCTCTTTGTCAACATTCGTTTATGTTCCTTTATGCCCACTTGGGTTTATGAAAGATAGACTCAAGCGCATCAAATACTCAGCTGTGTTCAATAATTCATTTTCCCAGAACATAACTAATTTCATTTGTATAATAGAATCACCACACACATGGCTATGGAAAGGGTAGCTGAAGATATTGCTTACGCTGCAGTTCCTGCAGCATGACAGCATATTCAAAGACGACGAATATAATAGTAGCCTACGGACACAACACAAAACATCTTCCTCAAAATTAACAGCCCCAAAGGACCGTCGTATAGGATTCCATAAAGCATATATTTTACGTCACGAAATTTCTTAACGATAATTTGGGGAATACAGCTACAGAAAATATATACTGTACCTAGCATAAGAGGATGACGACACCGAAAAAATGGATCCTCGAGAAACAGGGTGTAAAACTGTAACTTACTACGAGCAAAGACAACAACTGAGCCTTTGTAACCAGGGTAAAAAGTCTTCTCGCTCAATATACGACAGAGGGGTTTCATCCTGACAAGCGACGCGACCACCCCCCTTCTCAATAATGACCCCAGTCTTTACAACGTGTCATAGAAAGAAACTGTGAGTTTGATTTCCGATAGAATATCAGCAATTACATTCGGTTAATACGTTGTTGTGTTATGCCTTATTATTCCTAGCCACGTGACGACTGAGTGCCATAATACGCACGCGTTACTCCACGGCTACTTTTACCTGTCCACTCTTTATTCTTACAGCAACAAAAGCATTAATTTAATACGTTATTAATATCGATTACTACCGATTAACATCAACAATTATCAATTAATATGAGCCACCACGGGTTACTGTGGATTACAAATTTTTGCAATTCGTACAGATTATTATCGATCCGGGTGTGACTCAGTCACCCACTCATTCATTCAACCAAGGTTACAACAAATATAGGGAATTTTCAGATACTAGACCTGTCACAACTTGTCACGTTGTACAACGTCAGATGACCTACGTAAATAGACTATAAGTGATGAATCATGATGGATGTGGAAGTAGATAAATGTTTTATGTGTTCCATGTCCGTGCACTATATTATACAAAAACACAAATCACCAACAAATGCACAGAGAGAGTTTTATCATCAATTGTAACACACTTCTACATGTTTCGACCCTGCTGGGTCATCTTCAGGGAGAACTTTTTTGTTATCGTTACACTAAGGTTGCACTTTATAGTTGAGTGAGAATGTGCTGTTGGCTGTGTACTGCGTTGTTTTTGGAGGCGTGAACTCTCTGCGGTCCCGGCTTACACTGCAAGCAAGCCGGGGTTGGTGCATTTGTTGGTGATTAGTGTTTTTGTAGATAAATGTTGTCTAAGCTACGGCATCTCTAGTTGATCTGGATGAACTCAGTAATGTCACAGTTACCTGTTACCGGCCTGATGGGTGACTCTGTAAAGCCAGACATACCCATCAACACCGTATTAAAGCGCCGATTGAAACAGCTTAACCTTTTAAAGCCTAGCGGTAACTTTATGTACCACCAGGTTTAATATTAAAAAATTCTACGTGGTGCCCACATTGCGTTTATGTGTTTTGTACGGATCTCAGAACAAACAGCGACTTTTGCCTTATAAAACATTAAGAGACTGGTTTTTATAACCGAAGTGGAGAGTGTTTACAGTGCGGTATGCACTGAGTCCTTACATGAAACAGATATGCTTCGTCTTTAAAGGGTTAAACATGAATGGGATTTCTGGCGGAAATTCCTTAACTTCAGTGTTTTCCATATTTGGTCTCCACGCGGATGCTGAACACAGGGTCCCCGTGTCATGGGAACAAATGCACTGAGCAAGCAGACTTACAGCTTTGTTAATGGTAATGAGATGTAATTCAGAGACAAGTGTTTGCTTTACGTTGATTTGACGAGACCATCAGTGTGTCAGACAATATAGCATCGAATGGTTGGGCGAAGCCGATCCCAGTGGCCGCGCGGTCTAAGGCGTAGGTCTGCGGCCGAGCGATTGCTGGGATCGTGGGTTCGAATCCCACCGGGGGCATGGATGTTTGTCTCTTGTACAGTGTTTGTGTTGTCAGGTAGAGGTCTCTGCGATGGGCCGATCCCTCGTCCAGAGGAGTCCTACCGACTGTGGTGTGTGTCTGAGTGTGATCAAGTGAAAATAAACAACATCGACACCTACTGTGAGTAGGCAGAAGAGGTAAGGACTACGAAACGAAACGATGGTTGGGCGAAGAGCGAACAAAAAATTGAGAGGGGAGAGGGACCAGGAGGTCGTGTAGTAACTTGAGGCAATATATCGGCATTTCCACAGAGGGTGTACGACAGAAAATCGCAGGAGTGCACAGCCGGCCTCAAGAGCAAGGCTGAAACCCAGCACCTCCCGAAAACTAACCGACTTAACCGCGACCGTCGATGGATGTATGACTCAATCAAATCGGCCCTTCACAAACGCTTCTGCGTTGCTGCTTTCTTCATTAGCTTGATTAATAATGATTTCCACACTGCACAGCTCTCATTGTATGACTTGTCAATCGACATTTTATTAAATGGATGGTAATTATATGAAAAGAAATATTCCGACCGAATTTTAATTTCAATAAATGAAAGGGACCATGAAGGTTACTCGAATGGGAATTGAATTCTTGGACTTCTGAATGCAAAATCCTAAGGAATATTAAGTCTGGAGATACAAGCAAAGACGTCACGTGTAAATAGGTCACAAGGAATTTCGAGGACACACTTACAATTGAAAGAATCTTTGCTAGACTGAGAAGTGCCCCAAAAGAACTTCGGCACAGCCGATTTCCGCGTCAGCACTTAAACTCGGTATTTCCACACACACACACACACACACACACACACACACACACACACACACACATACACACACACACACACACACTCGCACACACACACACACTCGCACACGCACGCACACGCACACACTGAAGCAACTTTAATAGAAACTTAACACTGACATTCCGTACCTCATTAACAGAACCGTCGTTCGGCTCGCCGACAGTACTAAGCTCCACTATTTGAGACCAACTGCTTTAAATGCAGATATGTACGATTCTTCATCTAAATTCTCATGCTGTTCTCCTACTGCGGTTTCCTCATTCCGCTTATCTTCATTTTATATCAGTTCATCTTCTCTTTCTCTCCTGCGAACGAAGCGTGCCTCCCAGCAATCTTGATTCACCTTCACGATGACATCCAAGTCTTATAGCGTTTGTCAGTCATTCCCTCTCTTTGCCTGCCTGCCTGCCCGCCTGTCTGTCTGTTCCAGGATTCGCGTTCGAACCTCTCTCTGTCACGACCACAAAGGCACTCAGTCTGCTGTCTAACTTCCATTGAATGTTTAATGCTTCAGTTGCCTTAAGCTGTTATTGTCATTCGCTCTAACATCTCTGCATTTCGAGACGTAACGTATGCAGACTGGAACAAAACAACGGATCATACTCTTTGATTGAAAGCTTTCGGATAAAACGAATTACGTTGCAGATCCTTGCGTACTTCTGCTACACTGCAGTGAAATGAAAAGTTCGTTCTTAATGAGTTATTCGCAAGTCGTTATCACTTTAACACCAATGTATTATAAGCACCAACCGTGATTATATTTTGGAGCAAACTGTTCCGAGAATAGGTCAATATTCGACCGCAGTCCTTCAAAGGTTTTCTAAATACTCGACAAAAATTTCCGGAATAGTAAAAACGTTTATAAACGTCCTAATGTCTATCAATTTACGTTATGTAAGTAAAGTTTATGCCAATCCCAGTGGCCGAGCGGTCTAAGGCGTGGGTCTTCGGCCGAGCGCTTGATGGGATCGTGTGTTCGAATCCCACCGGGGGCATGGATGTTTGTCTTGTACAGTATTTGTGTTACCAGGTAAATGTCTCTGCAACGGTCCGATCCCTCGTCCAGAGGAGTCCTACCGACTGTGGTGTGTGCTTGACTGTCATCAAATGAAATCACAAAAACCCTCGACACCTACCGTGAACAAGGAGGTAGAAGAGGGAAGGACTACGAAAGAAAGAAGTAAAGTTCATTGACTGATATAACGCTGTTATATATAACAATATATAAGGGGTGAATATTTTCCATTAGAGTTACTCTCGTATTGTTAGTTATGTCTCTATGATTTCATACTACATAATCACAAAGATTTTTTGTTGTGATTAATAATCTGTGAAGATACCCTATCAGTGCACAACAGTGTGGACCGCAGCTCGTTATGAACACATTTCCAGCAGATGATGACAACGGAGCAAGTCTCCTAAACAAGGCGGCGGATCGAAACACAAAATATTAGTGTCATTATTATGAACGCAACAACCACGGCCGTTAAAGATGTCAATAAAATATGTCCCTTGAAAACCCGAAACAAATTATTGTAACCTACATACAACATAGGGGCAATGGCCGTCCCTGGGTTCCATTTTTCAGGCGGTACATCCCACGATGTAGGAATTAAGATTGGAGCGCTTGGAAAGTAATAAGTTTCATATATATACTTAGAGACCAACTCATGCCCACATTAACACTAAAATGTCCATAAGAGTAGCCCTACATGTTTCGAACTCACTCAGTGTTCATCTTCAGGGGGGTCACACATTCACTGATTACACATAATCACAATATGGCAACAAATGTTTAACAGATGTGTAATCGGTGAATGCGTGACCCCCCTGAAGACGAACACTAAGTGAGTTCGAAACATGCAGAGGTACTTTTATGAATGTTTTAGTGTTAATGTGTGTATGAGTTTGTCTCTAACTATATATATATATATGAAACAATGCACGGTGTGAATACAAAATTTAATAAGTTTAGGTACGGGAAAAATATGTCGATACGCAATACCATATACCTACGTAGGACACACATTTCTCAATCAGAAATTAATAAATAATGGAATTAATTGTCGTTACAAGACAATAAATTCTAGGACGACAGAGCGAAAGATCTGGCTATCACCAGGTTTAACACTCAGAAATTCTGCCGTATGTCTACAGAGTTTATTTGTGTGCTTTTCTAAGGTTCTCAGAACAAAAACAGTGGCTGTTCCCCTATAGAGCATTAAATATATGGTTGTTAGGCGCGTTCGCAGAATTGCGAAAAACGACTATTAGCTTTGTCATGTCTGTCTGTCCGCATGGAAAAACTCGGCTGCCACTGGACGGATATTCACAAAATTTGATATCTATTTGTCCAAGCTCTGGCGAGAAAAATCAAGTTCCATTAGAATCTGACAAGAATAACGAGTACTTTACATGAACACATGTGTACATTTACGACAGTATCTCGCTGAATTCTTCTTAGAATGAGAAAAGTTTCAGAGAAAATTTGTAGATAAAGTCAAAACACACATTTTATGTTCAATAATTTTATTTTTGTGAAACTCATGCAGTTTATTAGATAACATGGAAAAATATAGTGGAAACAGACAGGCCACAGATGACAATATAACAAGGCGTACACGTATTGCAGGCGGTCCCAGTTGCCGCGCGGTCTAAGGCGTAGGTCTGCGGCCAAGAGCTTGCTGGGATCGTGGGTTTGAATCCCGCCGGAGCCATGGATCTTTATTTGTTCTGAGTCTTTGTGTTGTCAGGTAGAGGTCTCTGGGAAGGGCCGATCCCTCGTCCAGAGGAGTCCTATGGACTGTGGTGTGTGTCAGTGTGATCAAGTGATAATAAACAACCTCGACACCTGCTGTGAATAGGCAAAAGAGAGAAGGACTAAGGCATGCATATTGCATGCTGGGTAATTAAGGCTACAGACACACACTCAGAATACGTAATACTTACTGCTTTCCACGGCAGCAATGGTTACATGAGAGCGCCTAAATATTATCTTTATCCGTTCACTGTCTTGTTATAAACGAGACAGTTTGTTTACTGCGCGGTACGGGCAGAATATTTAAACATAATTGAGGTTAATGTGTTTTTCCAAAGTGTTTAATGATATGTGGCAATGTTTCACTTCACTGCAATGACGTGAGGCAACGACCATTATCTGGAATATTTTAATACATGAACGAATGTGACGTTTCGGGAAATGACATTTCGAACTATACTATGGCAAATTATAATAATAATATTAATAATAGCCGTATGGCATTCACCTTCAGAGTCAAGCGGTCATGGCAAAAGTGATAACATATATCAGTTGCTTTAATTCCAAGCAAAATATTTTAACAGCAAGAAGTATTTGTTGGTTTAATTCTGTCATCAGAATAGATACGAGTATCCTACACTTCATTAACAGACCGATCGTGACACAATGACACGTTTTCTTTAAGTAAGGAATCAAATTTTGTAATTCGAAATTTCACGCTTCACAGCGGTGCTGATGATGAGTCGCTTAGATGGGCTGCATCATCGATGCCATATTCCATGAAAACCTTCACTTTTAATTATCACGGAAATACCCACAATATATATTCCTACGTACGGATAAATCCATGACTACCATGTGGGACTGTTAGAGATTCATTGACATGGGAAACTGATGTTTCTGCTTGGTACCGCTAATATTGGTTTCAGACAATCAGAACGCTTATAAATTACAGCCCACAGCCATGTCAATATGGATAGACGTTAATTTCAATGCATATAATTATGACAGTTTGGAGATTTTCGCAGCGTTAGAAGAGGGGTTCCTGTCTTGTGGGATGTGATCTTGCGTGTCTGGGCGAGTGGTTCAAGGTCCACATAGACCTGTGGACCTTGAACCACTGAAGATGAGGTTCTTAAGTTCCTTCGAAATAACGGTAAATACTCATCCAGCAACGCAACGTTAACCTTTTAAAGCCTAGCAGTAACTTTACATACCACCAGGTTTAACATTAAAAAATTCTACGTGGTGCCGACATTGCGTTTATGTGTTTTGAACGGATCTCAGAACAAACAACAACTTTTGCCTTATAAAACATTAAAAGACTGGTTTTTATAACCGAAGTGGAGAGTGTTTACAGCGCGGTACATACTGAGTCCTTATATATAACAGATAAGCTTCGTCTTTAAAGGGTTAAACCCCCAAGACTGGAATCCTCGATATACGACATTAACCTTTTAAAGCCTAGCGGTAACTTTACGTACCACCAGGTTTAACATTAGACAATTCTATGTGATGCCCACATTACGTTTATGTGTTTTGTACGGATCTCAGAACAAACAGAAACTTTTGCCTTATAAAACATTAAGAGATTGGTTTGTATAACCGCAGCGGTTCGTTTGGCCGAAAACGCTATGGCGCTTTCGGGATAAGAGTATTGTTTGATGAAATAATTAAGAAGCAGGGCTACACGTAAGGGTGGTACTGGGACATTCCTTCGGATGTAGGGACCATATTTACTCATGTTGAAGGATATTTATATTTCACGCAGAATTAACCGACCCACGAAGTTACCCTTCCCTAACACCTTTTATCGAGAATTTTTACGGTCTTTATAATCCGCTGTTGTACAGTTGGGTGTATTGTTGTATATATTGTTTCATTTATTACCGCAAAGATGAACAAAAGTTTAATTTAAATATTATGGGTTATATCAGTAGTAAACAGAAGTATCGTGTTTGTCATTTCGAAATTTCTACGTGACTAACGTCGCACCCCAACAATAACAAATTCAAGATGCGAGCAGCACTCTCGTGATACGCATAAACAAACATGTGTCATCTCGATTAACACACCAAACAACTTATGCAGTTAACAAAACACATTCTAGACCAAGTACAAACTTCTACACGTTTCGGCACCCCGGTGCTCATTAACGGAAACGAGTTTCTCATTAATAAAAGCACAGACTCGTTGACATGCAACTATACATAAGCTACACGTTTAAATACTAACATTTATTTATTTATTTATTTATTTATTTCTTTCTTATTCTGTCCCTCCTACTTGCTCATTTTACGTAAAGAGGGTTTTTGTTGCACTTTGTCACATTCAGTGAAACACACACACACACGAGCGCGCATGGTAAAATTCCTCTGGACGAGGGATCGGCACGTCGCAGAGACCTCTACCTGACAACGTCCAACACTCTCAAGAGACAAATTCGAACCCGCAGCTGCAGCACACTAACGGCCGCAAACCCACGCCTTAGACCGCACGGCTACCGGGATCGGCTTAAATATAACTGAAGGCAGTGTACATGCATTAAACACGTAATTATGGGTTTATTTATTATAATGAACTGCTATTTATTTTAAAGTGCTAGTTAAGTAAACATCAATGCTGCATAAACAAGTAAATATAAACCAAACTGACATACACAGCTTTCGAGTGGCATTAGAAACATGACATTCGTGTACGCCTGAAGCCCGCCTGCTGTCGTATTATTTGTGTAAATTATAGACGCACATGATATCCTGTTCCGTTCTTTATTTACTTGTCTGTGAAATAACACCGGGTAGCACACCATATTACTTTAGTTCGTATTTAAGAAAAACCACGTCTTTGGAAAACTGCAATAAAAATGATCTGAACATTACAAATGAACGTGTTCTCAGCAGATGTATCGTCTTAATTGTTTCTTGATTTATTATTTTCTTCCTTGTCGTGTAACATGATACTTATGCTATACAAAGGCTATTCAAGATTTAAATTACCTGTACGAGTGTGGAACAACATAAACCAAGATCATTTTTCAGAGGTTTAATGTGATGCAATATGAAAACCACAGACTCGGTAGCGACTGTCCCTCAGTGCCAAGTGCCCTCTTAAGACAGGATGTCAAATAAGGAAAGAAAACACTTCATTCGTATAAACATCACAAAAACCAACACAATTATCCAACACTTATCATTTCATCAAACGAAATAAGAATACAAAGCAAAATCCTAGATCCAGCGTAGAAAACGAAGAGAATATCAACTCAACGAAGAGGTTATTATCCTGCCGTCTCCACACCCTTGGGAAGGTGCAGCACTGAAAGGAAGTAGCTTTCTCTTGGACTTCATTTTTCCGTATTTCAGACTTTGAGCAAGCTGTGCCACCTCTCTGCCTCCGCCAGAGTGCACATATGAGTACAGGCAGCAACATAAGTAACGAAAAAACATTGTTGACACTACCTATAATGGATAAGAAATTTCGTCATTTGCTCAGAAGTATACAGGAAGTTTCTCGCAGGTATAAGGTTAATGATTTCGAATACGCTACGGTATGGGCGAAGGTAAACTGCCATGTGAATAATTGAGCACATGGCGAGAAACAGCGTATAGGGACGTGAAGGCGCAAATTCAGTCTACTTAACCTTGGGCAGTACACGGAAGTCACGTGTCAGCTGTATGCCGTGATCGCTTAACATATGTGGAAAGAGCCACCATTACCAACTGACCTGGAAGCTGCGTGGACCGCGGATCCGGTCAGAAGACAGTGGCAATGACAAAGGTCTCCGCCCTTCAAGAAAAGGAACCCAGAATTTTCCAACGTTAAACACAATGCGTAGTCTTAATTCCGACTGAGCTACCAGGCCTGAAAGCCGTAATATGACACCCGAAATATACCACATTAAAAGACACTTGTGGTACTGGCGGCAATACTGCTTAAACAGCTGCACATTCATTCTGCAGTCCGTCTTACAACATTCGCATTGCCCCTTCCCCTTTCAAAACGAGTTCTCCACAGAGGGTGATCTAGTGCTTCCTGTTTCAATTTCCAGTCCCCTGCCGTTTTTCCAAGGTCATCCAATAGCTGCTTACGTATTCTTCCTTTTCTTCCCGTCACTTCTATCCTACCCCGTATCTTTCCTTCAATAACGTGCATTAGAAGGCAGTTCCTATACAAGATGTGACCAGTCCAGTTAGCTCTATGCTTATAAAATCAGACCGAAATGAATATCCGTCGTAACTACCAACGCAAAGTAAGGGGTATCTGAACCAACCATTCTCACGTAATGGCAAAAAAATTATTAAAAATACGGACATAACAATTTACTCAATTCTTGTTATTACAAACTTTAATTATTACAGACTTCAAAATGCCGTGATCAGAAGTGTGGTATGAATTTATATCAGTTTCAAAAACATAGCGTTAAAGACAAAACATATTACAGTAAAATGTGTCAGCATTTTCAAAAGTATGGTAACGTAATTAAACATGGCTATCATTGGAATGATGCCCTTAAAACTACAGAGTTACAGAGGCCGCTTCTGTTTTCTCTATCAGACGTAAGTGTTCCTCTTCTGTTGGAGGTAGTCTCAATTATTGGACCAGTCCCATCCAACTATTACGGAGGACCCCCATCTCTGTCCGAACATTTATATATGGTGGTAAATTTCCAGACTGAAAAGATGTTTGAAACAATACAAGACGACGGAAAATACACACGTCGTCATATTTACTGTGAAGACACCGTGGTCAAACAGGTCAAAAACATTTAGACGTACGTAAATTAGAACGTCATTTAATATTCGATAGCTTTTTTTCGGGTCGAGATGAATTTTTGAAGCATTCCTTGGTTAAGAAAATGTAAAACTCCTTCTCTCGAAGAATTTTAATTTAACTTAATGAATTTTTAAATAGAAAACGAGAAGGTTCAGTTAAGGGACATGGAGCTGCTGTGTGACACAGTCTTATTAGTCTCGTAGTTGATTTTGCTAGCGCAGTGAAAGAGCTAAATGCTAAGCTTCGAAACGACGCAACTTTTATCTGCTCTTTTCAATGCTTCTACTCGTACTTCTAAGGAAACTAAAGGAACACTATATATGACTTTTCCTGCTTCCAAGTGCTTCTATATGAGACAGCCAAAGCTTAAACATAACTTGAAAAATGTTCCCAAATGATACAGTGTGTATCATAAACGTACGACAGGAATATTATATGGAAATAACGAAAAAACAAGAAATCTGTTTCCCACTTTACTTCGGACAGAGTACGGAAAAACCGAGCGAAAAATTAGCTAATGTGAGCAACACATGGAAGGAGATTTTGAAGAAAGAAAGTAAAAGATTAACACAGAAAGCAGCCTGCCTCGCTATGACACCCACACACACTACACAAAAAATTCTCCATATTATAAATAAATAGGTTGTAAGTACGAATTGGTGCAATTTACATGTTTATGAGTTGTAAGTTCTTCGCATCTTGTACAGAGATAATTACAAGAACCCTACACGCAGGACAAACATAAAAGCAAGTTTTGTAATAAGTATGACCTACATTTTATGAACTTCAATAAAAATAAGTGTACAGGGTTTGAATTCTTAGAGGATAGCACACGAGTGACGCCTTCTAGGGCAGTGAGGCGCGTTACAGTCAACCCGGGAGCTGGTCGAGAAGGCTACGTTGCAAGCACAAATTTCACAACGACGTTACTTAAATTACTTTGTAAATAAAATACATGGGAGTTCCTAAATACTATGAACCGCATTTATTTTGCCAGTACAAATGTTGTCAGAACGGATGTTCGAAACGTCGTAAATGCAGCTTATGCTTGCCGTCGCCCAGAAACATGTTCTACATGAGCACTGCGTTTCTGTGAAAGCCCGAAGTCTTGTACGTGGTTTACAAATTATGAAGCTGCGAACACGATCGTTAAAGCGAACCATCTAGCCTAGTTCAGTGTCTATATCTGCATTCAGCCGCGTCATACAGTAAACAGCTTAATTATCAGGTCGTAGACTTCTAAGAGTGCTTACAGAAAAATAATTCAAGAAAATCATATCATAAAATTTCACAGACAACGGTCTGTAGGTTTGGTGTCCAGTTTAAGGACATTCGACGTCAAGGTGACAGACAACGGGGACACACTTAAGGGATACCAGCAGAACGAAAGTTCTCCATACGATTACGAGAAGGGAGAAAGCAGCCGGGAGAGGTTTTCGGGCTGTAGAGACAGAAGTGTAAGAATTAAGAGATGTCACACGGAATGTAAAACCACATGACAAAAGCTAATTCTGATGTAACACAAATGAGTCAAAACGTATAAAATGACGCGCATGTTGCCACAGAATATTTGTCCGCGTTCCGGTGTAATGCCATTATGACACGCTGCAGGTTGCACTTGAATGACTGCAGTATAAAAACATACATTAATCCACATGCTGATACTGACAAATACAACACACGACGGTTTGAAATACATAACAACAAGGCAAATTAATATTTTAAAACTATGAACACATGCAAAATGTTTAATAAATTTCTGATTATCTTTTTATTTAATTTCATACGTGAAGAGCCCACCGTAAAACTACGTTACGTAAATGAATCTCTTGCAGAAGGCCGAAATATATAAAGGAGTACATAATACAAACGTGTATATGTTACGATGTGTGGAAAATAGTAACCGTCTACAGCCAACGTTATTTATGTTTTTATTGAAAGATGAGAGCGACTAGTTTCGGTACTTTTGGGCCATCTTCAGGCTCTGTTCTTACAAGAGAAGGCCTTCTGCTTGTACATGTAGAGATTCTGTAACAACAGGATAAGAACAGAGCCTGAAGATTCTCCAAAAGGGCCGAAACTAGCCACTGTCATCTTTTACTAAAAACATAAAATAACGTTGGCTGTAGACGGTTACTATTTTCCACACATAGTTGATACACGCCAACTGGGACAATGTATATTTAAAAAAAGTGTATATGTTACTATTTCTAACTACCGAAATTTGCTTAAATTTATATTTGTCCGCTGTCATCGGCTTAAATCAGGATGCTATTGAAGGCACAGAAAAAAAAGACACAGGCCCTCATCTAATGTAGTACTACTTTGAATAAATTAAGAGTTTATCCATGAAGCCTGACATGAACTGCAGTTCGATCAAAGTGGATAATATAATCCGTCTTTCGTGCTTTTTATGAGACGTTCAATGAATGGACGCTGTTCTCAAGGGATTCTGGAAATGAACACGAAGCATTGCATAAGGAATAAGGCATACAAACCCTCAAGTTCAACGGATTTAGGAAATTATAACATAACGGTATATCCTTCCTCGTTACTTGATTAAAATCGAGCTTGTGACACCACTCATCGAAAGACACTATAGTAAGCAATAGGAGAAGTTTAAAGCTTATAGAAAAGAGTAAATAATTTAAAGCAGCTGTCATGAGGGAAAGCTTTGGGCGTAATAAATGCTTGAAGCTGAGCAGAAATACATTCTATTTTTGAAGTCTGTTGATGATAAAGATATTGTTAGAATCACTTAAAGGCAATATTATTTCGATATGAAGTGTAGACAACGAAGAAATCGTAAAAATGACACGGAAGGTTAGTGTCAACGGGGATTCGAACAGGATACATGTAAAGCACTCTAGCATTGAGCTGTTCTTCAGTTTGGAAGTTTACAGAATTCAAGCACTGAGGTGCCGATAAAAGAATTACTAAGAAGGAAAATTAGAGGGCCAAAAATATTTCTTCCAAACACACATACATGGCCTGCACGTGGGGTGCGAAAAAACGGTGGCAAATAATTACAGTTATTTGTGTTTAATTTAACCATAACGGATATATTTAATACAGGTTTAAACATTTTATAAAAAAATTATACTGCGCCAGCATTTCAGTCGAGCTTCCCTCACTTGTTTGCAATCAAACATTTCTCACCATACTCAGAGGAAATTGCATTACCCGGCTTCTCATTAGTACCGTTCCATTGCTATGGGAATTCCAAGAAAATCTCGTGCCATGAAAGAGCAAATAAATAAAGAACACAAACGACTTGTTACTATCGCCTGTCTTTCACATCAAGTGTTGCAGTCCGCTAAACGTTAGTAGTTTTTGAGGTGAAAAACTCTGTAATGGAATAAAATTTCTTTACAATACGAGTTAACACCCTTCCACTTTTTTCCGCTTTAAAATTGTGAGGAACAACTACAATGAATCGTTTTAATCTCCTAAATAGGACTAGTTAATTAATTATTTATTTAACCGTGATCTGGAAACCTGTCAAGAGTGGCAATGTAGATTTACACAAACACAAGTCAACACGCAGTGAGTTCTGTTAATACTTGGGGATAGTGTGTAAGGCTGTCCCAACTGTCTTATTTTGTAAGTAGATGTCTTACGATGCGTCTCCTTCGGGTTCAAAATGCTCGACATTTGTAAGTAATTTGACGAATCATCCGACTACTCGCCAAGTACTCTGGTTTTCCCATTTCAATAATCATTCCACCGATGCTCCCTACTTACACTATTATTCGGGTAATGGATATATTAGCCCTCACATTTCAGACAGAATGTCCTCAGAGCCACTCCAATATTCAAATAAAAGGCAGTAAAATACTTCTAATTAATAGACCTATGAAAAGAATGTTCTAAGCAATCTGATGTAATTATTACACGAAGGGAAGGTAAGATAGACATCCGCATGCCCATGACTGCACATTTGCTTTCATCACTTAAAAAGGATACAGAATTTTCTATGATTTCAGCAGACGCAAAATGGCTAGGGCTGGTGGCTCAGGAGGTAGGCGAACAGAATCAACGAACCCCCTATTACAACGCCAAACACCCCTCTTCCTTCCCGCACCTCCCGAGGGCACTCTTTCAATACACTGCTCACTTCATCACAGCAAGGAATATTACTTTTTCAATAACCACGCTGAAGCTTCGTGTACGGAGCAGATAAAATAGATACCCACCCGCCGTCTGCAGCGTCTCGTTACACATTTGAGAAACTGGGAAGTCGTGAATAAAGTGAGTGTTTGATAGAGCCAGCACCTGTACAGAACTGATGATCCTAGGATGTCTTGTTCTTCTTGCTGTCGGAAAAGGTAGTGTAGATGTTGAATATTTGCCAAAATTGCTTCGTATTATCTCTTAAAAAGAGGTGGTTTGTCACTGTAAACTGTGAATGAATTAATGTGATGCACACAGGCGGAAATTAGACGTCTACGTACTTACAGAGCACATTAGATACTAAAACAACAAATATATAAGCTTATATTGCATTTTTACAAGATTTATTCTGGCGCTAACTGCACCTTAAGCGCAATATACTAAATGCCAATATTTGTAAAAAAAAATCTGGACATAATAATAGTTTTACAGTCAATTTTTGACAAAAAAGGGGCCTGTGGGAAAGAGGCACCGGTGAGAAGCCGATTTCAATTCGAAATATTAAGATAGGACCATACAAATCCTATACAAGCTTATACATATCCTTTATAAGTTTTTCGTCTTGGTGGCTTTCTGTGTTGGAAGAGTGTACAAGTATACGGAAAGAAAATCAAAGAATATTTGGATCTAAGAGACTTTAACTGACATAGGAACAGACGAATGACAAAGCAAGCACGCCTAACTCTGTAGCGTTTAATGCTGACGGAAATCGCCAGAAAATTAAACAGAGCACAGGGTGATGGATTGGAAATTTGGAAAATTGGCGTACACAGAACGTAACGTGGAAATTTCCCAGGAAGCAGTCACTTGGAATATGCCTACATGGGCGGAGATATGCGATCAATATCGAAGCGGATGTAATAGAATTGTATTTAGTGATGTGGATTAAATTGAACTAATTTTGCATGGGGTCTCAATGAGAAGCGGTTGTGCAGCCAAAGTCGAAACATTGAATTATAACACCACCAGAGTGTGCTGCTTGTGTCAGAGATTAAGTGTTGAGTTACAATACTTTTTAGTTATTAAAGCTGAACAGATTTGACACTTAGTGATCTTCAGTTTTGGTTTTGAATTGAGCCAGGATTTTGCATCAGATTCTACATAAGACAACGAAATCTGTGCTGGCTGGTAAAGAATTTTGTGCACATTATCGACAAAAGAAAAGAGTGGTGTCAACCGTCAGACCGCAGGTCACATGTTACACGCTGAAAAATATCATCAAAGGAAAAAATGCACGAATGTTGAGACATGATGGAAAATCAGTTTTGGCTCATCGCTGAAGTTCTCCGCTCTCTTTACGTAATAATAAATGACAGATTAACCCATCTGCATGACATTAAATAGGTCAAGTCTTTATGTGTGACATCCTGTTGTGATATTAAAGTATAATCACAAGAACAGGAGCAGTCTATAACGACCACATAGTTATGACTAACTGGCCCATACCTCTATTAGATAGGTCAGTTTTCGTCACGTTTTCGCTGTGTATCAGGCGGACGTCAGATACATGACAGGGCGAACGAAAGAACTTGAAAAAAAATTCACGCGATATACACATAAAAGATGGCACTGAATGAGGACCAAGCAACGTGCCTCAAGCCGAAACGATCCTCACTTTGTATTCGGAAGTTAAGGCTTTTAAAATTTCTGCCGCAGTACCAACCATCCTGAGACTTTTCACAGTTTTGTTCAGTCATCGAAGCATGAACACGATTAATAATAAACTTAAAACTACGACCACTTCCTTCTAAATCCTTTCAAAATCATGATTAAATAATCTTCTTACAGCCTAATCGCATGAATCAGAAATCTATGGGAAGTTAGATGATAGAGCGATAATAGGCATAAGGGTGGAGGGTCTATAGACGATCAAGAAACATGAAAACTCAGAAGAGGCACCCTGCAGACCGAGACTGGAACTCAGGGCTTCAAAAAGCGAAACTAAACGACAAACACTACAAAATGTAATATGAACAAGACAGGCGTATAAGCGTAATATTCGGGCGCGTTCGCGTAACCACTGTTGCCGCAGAAAGCAACAACTATTACACATTCTGAATGTGTGTCTGAAGCCTTATTTATCCAACATGCAAAGCGTATGCGCGGGATTATGTTGTCAACTGTGGTTCATCTGCCTCTACCATGTTTTTCGCATCATCTCATAAACGGCACGATTTTCGGGAAAACGTATTGAACACAAAAACATGTTTTGATTTTCTCTACAACATTTTTTGAAGCATTCCTCATTCTAAGAAAAATTCAGAGAGACATCATAAATATACATAGGTGTTCATGTAAAATACCAGTTATTTGTCAGATTTTAATGAAACCTGAATTTTCGCCATACGTTTACGAAAAATACTCCAAAATTTTTCACGCAAATTCGTTCAGTGGGACCCCAGTTGTTCCATGCGGAAGGACAGAAGGACAAACGGACAGTCAGACATGACGAAACCAATAATCGCTTTTTGCAAATTTGCGAAAGCGCCTAAAAATGTTATACGCAAAGTCTGTGCATTGTATCACGTAGATCTGAGATTCGGTGAAACCTGAAAAATCAGTTGATGCAGGGTGACATTCGAACGCTCTGTCCCAAGGTTCACAATTATGCTGTGTGGAAAATGTGGGCTTCCAAAAGCCGCCCGCGGTCCTTTGAGAGCCGGCGAACTGCAGTATTGACGGTAGTGAAGTACGCAGTGTCCAGGATGGTACTGACCACATCGACAGAGGGGCAGCCAGGGTGGATGCAGTCTATGAATCTACGGTGTATCCAGGCAACCGGAAAGTAACTGATCGAGTGTTCACAAATTCAATTGTGATGGAAAACCGATCCTGATTCGGTCTCTCCGGAGAAATATCTACCGAAGCCTCTCCTGTTAAGACTCGATTAATAATGTTATATTCTGTGTTTATAGAACTGTTGTGCCGCAAGGGACAGGGATTGCTATAACAGTAAGTTAATTACAATGAAAAAACAGCCATGAGCAGGATATTTCTCATTTCAACAATCAAACATCTACCTGCGTTTAATTAGGTTCCGTAACTTCAATTTACACAGCTGTTGCAGGAATATTTCATTTAACAATGTGTGCGACGAGGGGTCAAAACATATTTCCTTATGTGTTTTTATATAGCACGGAATTCCGATCAACACACACACACACACACACACACACACATGCACACAGAGTACAATCCTATCGCAGACTTAAAAGGTTCATTAATTCCATGTTTTAGGCGAGCGTTACTTTCACGACACTGTCTGTTGCGAAGTTTATATAGCGTCGGTGATAGATACATGAATGAGTACTGATAATTGGTGAAATGATACCGACAAGGGGAAAATGAAATAATGAGAAGCACCTGTCCCAGCACCGCTTTTTCCACCAATAATCCCACAATCATTGGACTGGGATTGAACCTGGACCCCTCGGTGTGAGGCTGACGACTAACCGCCTGGCCACTTCATTTTGACCAGAAAATCAAATCTGAATACACATATCATGCAGTGGCTATTTTGTTTAATTCCGCGAAACAAAAAAATTACATTAAAAATGTTGCATATGTTGTAAAGATGTATTACTATATGCCATTCGGCACTCATATATTAACCTTTTAAAGCCTAGCGGTAACTTTACATAATACCAGGTATAACATTAAAAAATTCTACGTGGTGCCCACATTGCGTTTATGTGTTTTGTACGGATCTCAGAACAAACAGCAACTTTGGCCTTACAAAACATTAAGAGACTGGTTTTTATAACCGAAGTGGAGAGTGTTTACAGCGCGGTACGCACTGAGTCCTTAAATAAAACAGATACGCTTCCTCTTTAAAGGGTTAATTGGCGCTTATATTGCTCCCATGTCAGAAGATACTGTTTCCGCCATCTTGTTGTCATATACTGCAAGAAATTAACCATTACGTCGCTGGGATGGCCAAGAGCTGCATGATATATGAAAGGTAAAATGGTAAAGCTACCCCTATACAGGCCTGGACAGGCCCTTAGGGTTCCAGGAGGTTGAGGCTACCAGATTTCAAGACAATCGACACAGGAAGGTTCTAAGGTTGTCAGCCATATGCATCGGCCGCTTTTACCCCAAGTACTCCTGGCACTCATTTCTGTTAGATGCTGAGTCGACCCCAGGTCTATAGTGTGGCCGGGAGGGTTCTGTCAATGAAAAGTTCCAATGACACCATCGGGAATCGAAACCGTGACCTTCCGACTTACAGCGCAGTGCTTCAACCAACTGCGCCACCGCACGCCCCCTGTATGATTATATATACTAAATTTCGTGAATATTGGTCAAATTGCTTAAATGTTGAAACACGCAGTACGGCTCTCTCATAAAAGCACTCGGTTTCCTTAAAAAATTAAAGCAGACTACTGACTTTGTAAATTAACGTTACAAATTCCACTGACGTCTTTGATTCATGTCACGACGGCTGACAATGTCAGACTCGTACAAGAACATAACGGACCGATGCGGACACTAATTACGCTCACTCAACAGCCATGCCAAATTAAACCAAAATCTCTTCTGTAGTTTCCGAGACGACGCGTGGATAAAATGACATATAAATTAACAGCCTCAGCGCATAACCCGTAGATTCTTCCTTCCGCTTCATGTCCTGAAACCAACATGACCACGGCACCTCCTGTGCCATGTGCAATAACATCAACAAACTGCCTTTGCCTACATGCAGATCGCAAAAGAGTGAAGTTACTTTTGAGCCACTCTATGCTAAGCTGAGGATGTTTCCAGGACAGCATTTAAAAACACGAGTTTACTTCCTTATCCCTGGGATACTTTAACGTCAACTTTAATATCTGACGGTAATTAAAGTATCTGAAGGTGACAAAATATTAACCGTTTAAAGCCTAGCGGTAACTTTACATACCACCACGTGTAACACTGAAAAATTCTACGTTCTGCCCACGCAGTGTATTTTATGTGTTTCATGAGGATCTCAGAACAAACAGCGACTTTTGCCTTACACAGCATTAAATGACTGGTTTTTATAACCGAAGTGGAGTGTTTAATGTGCGGTACGCACTGAGTCCTTATATAAAGCAGATAAACTTCGTCTTTAAAGGGTTAAACCGAAACGCGTTGCATGCATGTCATAATATTGAGTCCGGCACCCTACGTAAGTATTTCTGTAATAACATTTTTAAAACAGCGTTACAATAACCAAAGCACTGAAACCCTTACCTCATCTGGTATGGAAAAACGCGAACTCTCATTGTGAACTGCGGTACTAAACAACTTGTACAATACACACAGAGGCACAGAAGGGTGCGCAGTTCCTGTACCCCCTATGGGACTACTCGTAGCTCCGCGATATCATTACTAAAGCTAATTTCTGATTCCATAACAACGCGCATCACAGTGTGGCATAAGAGTAATTGTATATGCAATAACATTCCCAGATTAAAGCATTGCTATGCATATCGTCTACATACCATAAAAATGTATGAGACGGCATTTTGTTACAGACTCTTGTATCAACGAGATTTTATAGAATTACATGTACAGAAATGCATGGAAACTCCGTATCGTAACTAACACATTTAGAAACAGATACCGGCAATTCAGAGAGAGTCAGGCCGTCTGCAGCAGCACAGTATACCGTACGATACAAACGGGAATGTTTTTGATTCAATGATATATTTCAGCTGCAAACGTTACTGACCATCTTATAACATACGAACATCGTAGTTGGTTAGCTGATAAGGACACGTTCAACTGCTACAGGACTTGCCTGCCACAATCACGTTATCATTATATTTTAGCGTGAAGACTTAAAAAGTTAACACAGATTGTACTTGCCCGTCTTATTAATTACGCACCACGCCATGAAGATGTAGGACGGAGAGGAGGTATAGCCCCACGCATTCAGGACCTCAGCACAATACGAAGGTGAGCGACAAGTTTCACTCCCACGCCTTTGTACCTTCCAGGAAGGTCCTCCATTGCATAAGAGAATGGGCATACCACAGGTCTGGCCAATGTGGAGAAGACCTCGTCTCTTACCGGGAACACAGACCTGACTCTTCCTTAGGTTTAAATAATATATATTTTTTCCTAAAGCCGTGCCTTTATGGTACAGCCACATATGTCAGTATAAAGCTGCGCAGAAAAGATGCGATTTGCATGCCTAATATCTCACATAAATACAAAGAAAAGCACCCATAAAGTTTAATACTTACTTTTTGATTCGTAACCGATTAATTCTGTCTGAACTCGTAAAACGTTTTACGGTAACACAAAAACTGAGAAACTGCACAACGACTTATCTGTCATTACGATCTCTTTAGCCAAATTATACGCCTAAAGAAGGCCATGTGCAAATAAATATTATTTTGTTTCAGTGCAACATCAAGCAGTTCACACGAAGACCTACGTACGTTTTGTTATTGCCGGCGATTTTAAATTTGCCATAAAAGCATTGCTGTGCAACACTCAATATTTTTATAAAACTGACAGTGACGTGCAGCACAACACACACAAAACGCACCGTTGCGTTTCCACGGCAACAATGGTTACGCGAATGCGCCACAATGCTACGTTAAACGCACATGGCCTGTCCTGCTTTGCTATTTGTCGGGGTTGTATCCACAGTGTCCGTATATGTACCACTGTCTCGACGTTTACCCGACAATCCTTCTTTCAGGCAATAAATCAAATATCCTGTTCGACGTTGCAATATATCGTATTCTTAAGATCTGGCCCTTTTTTTAGTTGTGAAGGTCTCCGCAGCAGACGCTAAGGACGCACCGCAGCCTTGAGGCTTCTTGTGCAACCCTGTGATGACGATGATGATGATGATGATTGTTATTTTTTGTCCTTTTCCTAGTAATGGAGCACCGGTGGAATAAAAATGACAGAAGAAAACCGAAGTACTCGGAGAAAAACCTGTCCCAGTGCCACTTTGTCCACCACAAATCCCACATGGACTGACCAGGATCGAACCCGGGCCTCCGCGGTGGGAGGCCGACGGCTAACTGCCTGAGCCATGGCACGGCTGTACCAAGATCTGGCCTTACTTCTACTGTTTCTGTGTAAAAAATTTAGTCGTAAACATCTGAAAGAAGCCCCTTATCTAGTACTGCCTGATCTCTTCTGCGCACTGCGTGGTACTACAGTCACGCCGCGTTTCTAAAATGTGCTTGGCGCATTCGTACCTGTCTCTATTACACAACGATTACGCATGGCAACACATGCTGCAAAATGAACTGGAACACAACAACGTGCACGTGCAATAAGCAATGTGTTAATCAAATATACACTGCATACAGACTGTTACCCAATAATATAGTGGTATACAGCTAGGTGAGTTCACAGTCATCACAATGGAAAACACACCACAAATGAGTACAAAATTGAATCATCAATGACGGCAAGAACTTTGCCAAAATCATAAAATACTGACAAGGTCATTCGATACGGCGGCGGCGGCGGCGGCGGCGGCGGCAGCAGCAGCAGCAGCAACAACAACAACAACAACAACAACAACAACATGACTCAAGAGTCAACTATGACCCAAAGTACCTGCAGTAAGTACATAACGAAGCTACAGACTCTCCTTTAAATTTTAAATAATATTCCTACAATATATATATATATATACACACAAGTAAAATTCAAATTGCAGTAACTGTACCAGAGAATTTTAAGTGTCAAACAGCAATGTATAACAGTTAACACAGGCACAAGTAACCAGGTATTAGAATGTATGACCCCCAGGGTGATACAGAAATCAGCATCGAAAAGCGCGTATTAACAAACAAGCCACACACAAGTATGTGGGTAAGGTTGTGGGTAAACGCCCATCGCCTTATTTCCAAATACGTAATTTGCGCCCTTAATGTTCAAATTTTTCATGATCATTCTCCACGCCAACACTGACAGACTCCGTACCGGCATAAACCAGCTTAACATAACCACTGTTCAGAATCCCAAATCAGAAATGTTAAATAGGCCTACCTATTAGAAGGTTGTTAATGTTTTACCATTATGCATTGGCGGAATTGCATGAAATTGCAGAAGAATTTAATTTACAATATCCAAACGCCGTAAGGAATAATACCAAAACACGACTTACATATGCTGTTCCCTTCGATGAAAGTCAAACACCCACTCTCTTACACAAGTATATACGTTGCATAACCATATCAACTGACAAAGTCGTTAAATAACACACGTAATTTAAAGGTGAAGTTTTCTCTGTCCATGCTGTGACGGCATATAAGGGGAGCAGAGGTACAGATCCACTCATTCTTAACCTCAGCACTGGATAGGGGGGTGTGGTTAATTTCACGCCCGGGCAGCGTTGTCCCCGGGAAAGAGCACCAGAATCCACGGAATAGTAGGCTGACCCAGTACGTGAGTATTTCAGCGAGTGTACAAATGCGGTTTCAAACAGAAACAAATATACAGAAAATGTGCCCAGATGGTAGCGTTAGAAAGCTAGGCGACATAAAAATTAGACGTTAGCGTCTCCCACTTACATTCTTCAACAACTGTTTGGGGGACCGACAATCCTAGAATGAGGTAGGTTAACCGCGCTTGCGTAACTGGTATTAAAATTAATTACGACATTTGAGAAGTAACTTCGACTAGAGTTTGTTACGCGTGAACAACGGTATCAGAATTAGCCAATGTACACTTTGGTCTTTTTAAAAATCGTGTAGCGAATTCTACTTGAAAAGTGCAGAAATATATAAGTGACTGCCACTCGCCATGAAGAGGCAAAGTCCGCCTGAAGCAAGCGCACTAGTCAGTTACACAGCAACCGGCTAACACTTCTGTTCACAAAGGATTCTTTTCACTCGCTTGAAACCAGACGGGTGACACTTCCTTCTTTTTTGAAGTATTTCCTACAATTTAGCTCCCCAGTTATAAAGGTAAATGTGCGGTGTAGCAGAAATGATGCTTGTTTACTACGTCTGTACGAACAGCACACAGATATTAAAAGATATATAATTCGAGAGACTAAACTATTTAATACGAACTACGCTTCCAATACAATTATTTCTAACTAACACACTTTTATAGTGTTGTCACAGCCTGATCGGTAACAAAATGCACATACCAACAAAACACCGCGCACTGATAATTAGAAGTTAAGGCAATTCTCAATTAATACACAACAGAAAAAATCATCACGAAATATTGATGTATGTACATACATATATAATATAGCTTACGAATATACACGACGGCACGTACACTTCAGTCTGTGTGTGTATGTGTGTGCGTGCGTGCCTGGAATTTTTAAATACACCTGCATTGCACACTTTTTATTTCGATGGTATGTCTATGGAAGCATGCGATACTGTCTGCTACTGGAACGAGATTCACTGCAAAATGAACATACAAAGCCGAATAAATTATATAACCATTACATTAGAGGACTGTACCGGAACATGCAATACAGTTGTGCGGGGGAGATATGAGATTTGCAAGGGAGATAAGGGTAGTGACACGGGGACACCCATTATGAGACATGTACAGATGTTCTGGTTTTAGTGTCGGGCAGAAGGGACGCGCCGATTAAAGCGGTCTATGCAACGTACGGCCTCAGAACACTCCAGCGTCAAACAGTCGTGGATTCAAATACGATTCAGGGCTTGGCCGTACTTTCGCGTTATTCTATGATGTGTTTCCAGTGTAAGTGGAGGAAGATCTCCGTCAAAGGGTCACATCAAACGGCTGTAGGGTTCAGAGTTCAAGGTCGAATTATGGAGGGGAACAAGACGGATGACGTAATGTACGATATCAGAACGCGAACATTACAGACGTGCGAGAACGCGGGAAATCGTCATTACACATACGAACACTAATGTAGGTGTTGCTACACAGATACCCACTTTATCACGGTAGGTATCACAGGGGCTTTACCACAAACGAAAACTGAATTAATCTCAGAACAGAGACAAGCGTCAAGGAAACCTCGGGCACAATAGCCCATTCTGACCAGTTTTCAGTAACTTCAACACACAAAAGAGGGCATGTTTCAAGTGCGTTTGTTAGCTGGACAAATTTTCAGTGATATTTTAGAGTTCATGCGTACAGTAATTTGTAATTTCCCAATTTCTGACCACTAAAATTCTTAAAATGATTACTCGGGGGAAGGCATAAGTAACTTTAAATTGTATTTTATATGAGTGTTATGGAAATTTTCTTCAACACAACACACCCTGCTTTGCCAAAAACATACAACGGCATACCATAAAACTTCCCCTCGCGGAAAGGCGATACGAAACACTATACAAAAACAAATGTACAGATTTTTACACATCAATCCGCATACAAATCCTTTTATAATAGTATTTTGATATAAATCAGTGTCATTATGTAAATAGTTTAAACAGCACAACGATACTATTTAAGTTAGAATCCTAAGCTAATCTAACACTATAAATTTAAAAAAGTAATATTGCCCGAAGTATGGCTTACACATGTATAGTATTGAGGAAGGTCATTAAAACAGGCGGTGTTTACACACGTACATCGGTCGTTCGTACGTTGCTGGATATTTTTACTGAAGCGCGTGGCTTGTAATAACATCTTGCGGACTGGGAACTGTCCAAATGCAGTCTCTTCACACAGCAGAAACACACATTAGATACGCAAAAGTCACTAGTTTTTGTAATAAGAATCACACAAAGTTTTCAGTCACAGAATAATAAAAGTGTGTTGTGTGTAATAATCTTTGGTAGGACGACCCAATAGTGAATTAAAAGCATCTCTGAAAAGGATTCCTAATCGAAACGAATAACATTTGCTGAATATTCTGTGCCTTAAATGGTGCTTTTAATTACCGTGGCCTTTGATATTAGTAGAGTCGTTGATCAGAGGGAGACTGTTCTTAGTCAGCACAATTTCTCCCCTAAAAATTACTTGTCACCTTACATACCAGTATCACTACCTCAATCACTGATACTATCAGTTGACAGAGAAATGTAAATAGATTTAGTTAGCATTTTTTGGAGCCGAATGATTTCCATTTTCAGTACACATATCGCCATTAATAAATTCTGGCCCATTGTACGTAGCTCTTTTTGTGTTTACGGTAATTTCAGCCATATTGTTTCCTGGGCTTTCTCCGAAGTTCGTATTGATTAAATCATAAAAATCTGTCTGCCGTTTGTTTTGTTCCCCCCCCCCCCCAACGACGAACATACGTCACGTCCTTGCAAACCAGAAAAGAACGCTTTGTTGTAAATTGTTGCTTCAGTTTGCCTGAAACTATCATGCAGTTAAAAAAGTTTTTCTCTACACAAGACATGCAAGAACCGAACATAATGCATTATCACACTAGTGAAAATCTTAAGACAAATAAGTATCGCTATATTGCCACCATATGGGTTCCAGCACTAGCACTGCTGTACAGCAGACTTGTCGATGACACAAATTTCTAAATAACGCACAATAAAGAAAGTAATATTACGGACACTTTATCACCACTGTTCACTGTTTCAAAACCAGTAAACAGCATAGCTGTTGGAAAACTGAACAGCGTAAGGCGAGGCTGGATAATACTGGATAATACTCACAACAGTGTTGGTGTCACTAATTTCCTGTTACTGATATTAGCAGTGGCGGACACCGCTTCGTACAGAAAGGATTGATCATAATTCTACTGGCCAACAGAAATGCACGTACGAGTAGATTGGTGATAATTAGGGGGGATATGAAAATAATATACGTAAGATGTTTACAGTCAACATGAAAATAAACTCACTGTGGAGTAAAATAAGTTTCTATTGATATCCGACACTTTGTCGCCTTTAAAATTTTGCAGGAAGGGCAGAGAACCAACGAGCCTACAGCAAACAGTTTGCTCGGATACTGACCGGCGTGACACTGATGTAGCTGAAAGAGAAATGTCCCGTTACAGACACATGAAGCAGTGACTTCACGTACGTACGCGTATGAATAAACATTTGGGGGGTGAAGGGTAGTGGTAAAGAGTTACTGCGAAAATGGAGAACGCATGTATCCAAACAAACAATAAACATTTCAGATGCACTAACCTAACTTGCTAATTTGTACAACATTTCTGATAAAATTTCGCGGCACACTTGCTACTTTGTTACGTTACAATGTTTTATATAAATTTCCTGTTCCAAATAAAGATTGCTCATAAAATGTGAAGTGTCATAACAATTTGTGGCGAAAACCTTTCTCGTAATGACCAGAGTGCTTTAGAGAGGGAACAGCCCATAGACACTGAATGATGTATAACTGTTATTAAATTTCGAAATTTCTGTGGCACTTAACGTCAACCGAACTGCCAAACAACTGGGCAGAACGCTTATCCTGCAATCCGTGAACTCATAATTTCGGGTCACGTTCATACTATACTCGTATTTCTGACAAGTCCCCTGCCCCCTGCTCACATACATAACTGCCCTATGTCTGATATCTCAAAACACCAACGAACAGCAAATAAAAATCAATCAAAAATGTACACACGCAATTCTGATTGGATGTATCGGTAGGCCCACACGAACTTCCTGTCAATCCATTAACTTAACAAAGAAAAACAATGGAATATCTTGCCCAGTTACCCTCCTTTCCAACCTCGAAAATGTTTTACCACAAACAAGATTCTGACCAAGTCTACGTAACTGTAACAAACATAATCAATCCCTACAACACTTACTCTGACAATTACAGCGATTAATTTAACTCTTCTAGCCTATTGTTAGCCAAACACGGAGAGTATACAACAACTACAATACATGTACACAAAGTACAACATTTTCTCTATTCAGACTGTGCTGTCAATACGTATGTTATTCCCTTAAAAACAGGGTGCTAAAATGCACTTCTTTATAAGAACTATCAGATATTATTGTGTTTGACACCCTGGCCGCTCGGTTGTCAAATATGTATATGGGTTGGGTCTCAAAACTTGGGGTAAGTATTTCCTCAGAAGTGAAGGTTTTCTGAACGGGAAAGTGTGACGTTAACTGAATCGGTCAGGCACGATCAAATGCACGAAGTAAAGAAGACAGCAGGAGAGAATGAGAGGGCACATAAGGACGAGACATTTTTTAAACCAAACTGAAAGTCGTAAAGGATTACTGAAAGAAGAAAACAAAAGCACGTAGGCTACAACTTTTGTCTCTGTGCTCACGGGCCGTTATACACCGCCGTCACTAACTCAAAGCCAACTGGAAACCTGTCTCACTTACAAGCACGATAATTGTGGCATTTCATTACTTCTAGTTGCGATATTGCAAACTGTGTTCCAAAAATTTTGTAAAACTGAAATGAATGCAATAATTCAGTACAACGGATACCACTCCGAAGAAAAAGCCTAACAAATAAGTATATAATTACATAAATTCAAATTATTTAACAAATTGGCTAAAGCAACAAATTATAAAATGCATAGGAAATGGCTGAAAAATGCCACTGAACTAAGGTCAGGCATAAAACTTCAGGTTACAGACATATTCATTGCGAGTAACACGCCCTTTATAAGAAATACACAAAATTAAACGTAACTGGATTAAAGATATAGTGCAAAAGTCTGTCACGTTCGTTTTCGGGACCGAATGCTTTTACTTACTGGCAACTACAGCAAACAGAAACATGAGGAATGTTGACAGCGAATTCATTTTTACGTTTGGCGCGCTTTCGGATATATCCCTCGAACATTCAGAGTACCTATCACTACATAGGCATCAAAATATGTGTCAGATACATGAAAAAGAACGCGCGATAAATGTTGCAATGATTTATATAAAACGGTCACTTTACATAAAAAACTTGGCACCTCAAACTTATGCATATAAAACCATTTTCACAGCAATATTAAGGAAATATAAACACATTATAATTTGACGGTTTCGAGTTTAAAACAAAGCATTCATCGTGATTGCAAGAGAAAAGAGCTGAAATTATTTCTGTTAGTCTACATTTCAAGGTCCCCAAAGTCCCTGTGTTATGTTATGGTTCCCACAGACGCTTACCGAGAAAAGCCTACGGTTACGAGTGCATGTGAACGTTGACTGCAACCCACATATGGTCAAATAAATGAACCGCAGGTAGTGGAATATACTGAAACACAAGTAGGACATTATTGACGTTAAATTATGCTGCGGTAGTGATATATACTTTCACCACCCGAAAAACTGGGAGCAGTTTGATAAATGAATGGAATTGGCAACCACAAATATGAAGGTAATAATGTCTTTTTTAACAAACGTCATCGTGTTGCATTATTAACATTTTAAAGCCTAGCGGTAACTTTACAAACGACCAGGTTTAACATTAAAAAATTCTACGTGGTGCCCACATTGCGTTTATGTGTTTTGTACGGATCTCAGAACAAACAGCAACTTTTGCCTTATAAAACATAAAGAGACTGGCTTTTATAACGGAAGTGGAGAGTGTTCACAGCGCGGTACGCACTGACTCCTTATATGAAACAGATACGCGTCGTCTTTAAAGGGTTAATGGCATTAAATCAAATCAATACCTGTCCAAACACAACTAAATTCTATTTATTATAGACAACTACATGTTTTCACCTACCTCAGGTCATCCTCGCTTTCAGCATTGGTCTTTAAAACATACTGAGGAAGAAATATACATTATGTGGGTGTTATCTGTTTTTCCAGGTATAAACATAACGTGCTTGACGGAATCGCATACAGTAAATGCAACACACGGTACACAGTTGTTACATGTTTTATTCACAACATATATATTATCCTAGTATTAATATACGCGAAAGTATACTTAAAATGTGAACACTCGAAGTCTGGAACAATAAAACGTAAATAGTAAACATTTAAGTACCCAACATGTCATACATACAACTGTCGGTCCCCATCATAGCCAATTATAAGCGGGAACAATCTGCTTTTGATTCACACAAAAGATAATTACAGTTTCACGAAACGCTTCTATTTGATGGCTTTTACAGCCTTAAATCGTGACAATGACGTTCGCTGACCTATGAGATGAAACGCCATGAAGTCTGACAGAAATTCAGTACGTTTCGGAGGACTATACTGCCTCCATCTTCAGGACAGGAAAATAAGCCAGAGCAGAGTTGGACCTTCTGCCTTCAATTCTAAAAGAATGTAAAAGAAATCCAAAGATCTTAATGTTTTATATTTATTGCCTTACATTTCAGTAAGTAATTTTTAACGCTATTAATCAGCAACATTGTTTTAATTACATTTTTTGTTGGGCTCCAAGTATGCAAAGCTTGCAACGCATAGGATGTAGCGAAGAACACACGAACAGAAAGAAATCTTATGAATTGTCTAACACTGGCTACCGACCACCGCTAAGTGTCGGGCCAAAAATAATATATGATTTTGTCTGAGAAGCAGATTAACATATGGAATTCAATGTGACAACACGTTTTGCATTCATACATAAAACGTTGTCAGATATCACAAGTTATTATTACCATCCTGTAAGTTTTTAATACAAGTCCACCAATTTTTTCAGCATTTAACAGGAACAGGTTCGTGACCAATCACAAGAACGCCAAAATATGCACACAAGTGCTAGGTAAATGATGACATAATAAGTCTGTAGTTAATTCTATGCTTAAATTATAATCTCTGCTCCATATTAGCTTGACGTAACACAAATGAGCGCCGTCCACTCTCCCAGACATCACCCCCCAACCCTCCGTAATTCCGTAAACATCCTAACTCTGATCACAGTTCGTGACTGACACAAAATATTCTTTTAAGAACAAAGGGTGTCGTGCGACTACTTAACAATATTTAATTCCAGCTAAAAATAATTCACTTCAAATTTCATGGCGTTCATAAGGATAAACCGACTTTGTGGCAAAACTATGGGAAAGTTTCTCTCAGCGTTTTATTACTTAATTTGGATCAACATAGGAAAGGTTTCCTTCCATAAATAACAAAGTCAATGGACGTGTAGAATTCTCCTTATGTGTTATAATTCTGCAGAGCTGGCACTGTTCTCGATACATACAACTTTCCTTCACGTAGCACCGCCGAGGGAAACTAGAGTGTAAAGAAAGAGGCTTATTTCCCCAGTCCATGTCATACTCCTCCACCCCCTAAACGTCCTCAGTACCATCTCCCCACCCCCTTGCTCCTGCATGCATAATAATAAGCCCTCATTCCGAAATCTGCTGCTGAATTTGCAAAACGTTTATTCAAATGACCTGGCAAGCCAAAAGCTGTGACGGTACGGAGGTTTTGGAAGTAAGACGGTGGGAACAAGGGAACTCAGGAGTAAAGGGGGCGGATAGTGACAAAGAGAGAAGATACACGAACGAAAGAGTTTGGGTGTGAATGGGATATTGCCAAATATGTATTCGGCTTGTACTGCAACTACTGGAGAATTAAAGTGCAAAGCTCAGCATTCAACAACACTTTGATTATAGCATACTGATTTTAAACCAAGTTTAACAATCTGAAGGAAACTGAAACTCGAGCAGTATGAACTTTGTTGTACTTTCATTTACGAAGGCTAGCTACCAGGAAAATTACCGAAAAGCATTAAAATAGTATTAAAGAAAATTACTGGATGACATTAGTAATGCATTTTATTGTCGACACCTATCAGTTAACCTAGAATCACGCAGCCTTTACTTTAGATTTTGACACTTGTAGGTGACAGAGTGACAGCTTCACAACTGGAGCCGAATGTGAAATGACAGAATTTAATTCGAAAGATTAACAGGGTACTTAAACGTGCATAAAGTCGGACAACTGCTGGCGTGTACATGGTTCCTGTGCAAGTCACATGCACATAGTTGGTATTGATGTAAGAAAAAATATGACAAAGAGACTTTAAACTATTAACAGCAGTAGATGAATATAATGAAAACATGAGACAGGACAATTTTTTGTTGGAACTGTTTCAGGTCCTGGCACACAGTATGTAGAATCTACGAATACATAGTAGGTCTGCTTACAATGTGCAGGTGCCGCGTTCCATGCACTTCCTGTGTGCAGCGTATTTTTGTTTGCTGTGCTCGTAGGCAGTGTCAATCCATCTGGTCATCTGATTACCAAGGACGGTCTTGATACGTAATTACTGAATTTCATATCGGTCGTTCAAAAGTACATTTCCCTATCATTCCACCTAACCGCGACTGATTGGCCACTGGAACACCCAAATTCATTTTTAACAAATAATTCCATAAATTCAAAATATATTTCAAACAAAAGTTGGAGACTTAAAGTGGGGAACAAATTTACCTTCACCTAAACAATGTAGTCAACTGATCTGGAATTATTTCATGAAATCTCATTTAAAACAAATTAGTGCTTACAAACGGTTTTCAATTTCACATTCGCTCTCTTTCGAATAACGGATGCCTCTCGCAGCTACACAGTTCTACCCATACATTTACATACATACATACCTACGTACATATGGACTTCTCTACCCAATCACCTACCTACCTACCTACCTACCTACCTACCTTACCTTACCTTACCTACCTACCTACCTTACCTCACCTTACCTACCTACCTACCTACAAACCTACGTATTTACCCACGGATCTATTTACTTTTCTGCCGATATGGTATTCACATATTCTTTTCGTCCTACCGTTGTTTGATATTCAAAAAATTTTGTACGATTTCCGTTTTGAGTGCAGGAGCTTCTGTCTCACATGATACGTGTCACTCGACAAGTCTGCAGCTCTCCCACTAGCACACTCCTACCTACCTACCTAAATTCTGCCACAAACTACATAAAACTAGGCATGTTATTGTATTTATTAAATATGCATAACGCAAAAGACATAAATTCTAAATTACAAAAGGACGTGTCACATAACACGACATTTAATTACAATATAATGGCTGCTAACACTGTAACTTACATAAGTCAGGTCATTCACACTTGTCGGCTATTAGTTAAAAGTGTGTGTCTGCAATCTTAAGACAAGTGCCACAAGTGACACCGCAAAATCGAGATTAGAAACTTACCCTTAGCAAGTTCAGGACAAAAAAAATTGTTACAACGTTAAGGAAAATCTGAGAGTACACGCCGGTAAGGATTCATATTGTGGCAATATGGGCTATTACACCGCACAGTCTGGTAGGTGCATAAGAACACATCGGAAAAACGTAACTGCTTTCATAAACTATAAAGCCACAATTTCACAACCCAGAAAATCATAATATGTAGAGAACACTGTGTTAGTCCTGGTCATTAGTTTTGTGTAAAGACTGTACTCGAGTCATATGTCTACAACATGTCGCACAGTGGTAAGCACTGCCTCCGCTGTACCAAGCTAATGTTAACTAATATCATCACAGCACAAGACCTTCTCTACTATAATGTCATATTTTAATGTCCAGTACTGCAGGAGCATTCTCCACTAAGGATGGGAACACCAGCCAGTCCCAGCGTTTACCGGCGTTCCCTCCTAGCTTTCACGAAGAGCAAAACTTAGCGAGAAACAGCCCTTTCTCTCTCTCTCTCTCTGTCTCTCTCTCAGTCACGTTGTCGTGTATGTGTATGGAAGGAGAGGGGTCGAGAGGGAATGGTCGGTGAGGAAAACGCGAATCCCTGGGGCTGACACATGACCAAAACCACGTATCAGCTAACTTGATACCGCAGTCTTTGTACTTGGACTGTACTGCGCAGTGTTGCTGGGGTGAATCACAGTCCAGTTGCATCAAGGATTTGCTTCTGAATTTCATCTCAAGCTTCTTGCGCGACAATTTAACACAACCAAGCACTAATGCTCCTAAAGTATATGTTTTACAACTTTAGTTAATGCGTATAACACACCGAAAAAGTCTTACAGTTCACCCCGCATCTCTACACGAATAGCTGTACCACAGTTAAATAACAGAATTTTAAATTAAGACAAATTAAGCACGGTACCAAGAATGTTATGGCTTAGCTGTTTACGGAGAGAGAAGTGGGGGGCGCACAGAGTGTGTGCACACGCACTCCTCTGTTGTGCTGTCCGAAAACAGAAACAAACACATGATACCTACAGTAATACGCCTTCCTCAGAGGGGAAGTATTTATTTGAATTGGAAATATATTTAATTTTGGTATGTTTTAATGTATACAGAACGTACCCTTTATTATGTCTCTGATCACGTCAGATTTATCTAACAGAAAGCCTGCATCTGCAGAGAAATTGCGTTACAGCTGCAGTGTTCAGCGACACGATAGAAAAAAACAGCATTCAGAAGTGATGAAGATGAATAGGCCTCTATCAGTTTCTTATTTCGTGAAAAAAATGACATATTGCAATAACATCTGAGAGTGTTATAAACTTTTCTTAGAATGCTGTAAATGTAATTACCGATTGAGTTACTGTCTAAAGATTTGCCAACAATAATGCAACGTTTAATGATTTTTAAAAACGGTATTACAAAGCTATTCCATTTTCCGACACTTTTCTGTGGTGGCCACCACCACCACTACCACAATTCTCATGGAGAGGTCACAGACATTTCTAAGCTGGAAATAACGCTGCTATAAAGTGCAGTTTGTGCGTTGTTTCTAGCGAAGAACTGTCTGTGACCTTTCCCTGGTGGTGGACACCAAGGAAAGATGTCGGAGAATGGAACACCTTCGTAACACCTTTATTAAAAAACCATTAAACAGGGCATTTTTGTTGGAAACGTTTTAGACGTTAACTCAATAATAAAAATGCAAGATATAAACACGGTTGTGAGGTTTATAATTACGGCCATTTGTCAATGTCCAGTAAGACTAACCGTGCCAGATACTGACTTAGAGAAGCAGAGCCCCTCTTCAGAAGTTTGCACAAAAATCTACCAGCTAATCAACAAATTTCCCTCGTTTCACGAAAACCAGCGTCTCAGTACCTCCCAAGATTATGACAGTGGCCTGCAGTCTGAGCCAAATGAGGCCAGTCAACATCGTGACACACCGTTTCACTGAAATCCATCTTAATATTATCTTACCATCTATTCCGTAATGTCCATGAGATTTTATCACAAATTGCTGTATGTCTTGTATCTCCCATGTGTTAGAAGTTCTCCACACATCTTATGCTTGATTTTCTCATATTAACCTTTTAAAGCCTAGCGGTAACTTTACATACCACCAGGTTTAACATTAGAAAATTCTACGTGGTGCCCACATTGCGTTTATGTGTTTTGTACGGATCTCAGAACAAACAGCAACTTTTGCCTTATAAAACATCAAGAGATTGGTTTTTATAACCGACGTGGAGAGTGTTTACTGCGCGGTAGGCATCGAGTTCTTATATAAAACAGATACGATTCGTCTTTAAAGGGTTAATTATATTGTACTTAATGAGCAACCAACTTTTTATTCTGTTAGAATGGAATCAACCACTTTGAATGTGGGTATTAAAATTTCTAGCACTGCTGAAATTAGAGTACGTCAGTTCCCTATCATATTTTATTAGTACCATTAGAATTCATTCTTAGCACCAGACGTTGAACTTTCACGGTATTACCTATTTTAAAGTCGTGTTATATGAAGCAGTCAAGCTTTAAAAATAAGCGGCTATAAGTGTGTGTATATTTTCGTACGAGGCAAGTAATTTACAAACAAGCGATAAATAACTAATTGACTAAATACAAATCCACTGGAAGTGTAAAAAATACATTTAGACGAATGGCATGGTTCAGTAACATTAACTGAACGTTAAAGAAGGATAACCGAATAACTAAAAAATTAGTCTCTTTTTCAAAGCACGCAGCAGTTCCGAGTGTCACTGTTGGGTAAAGTCTCAAATTTTATAAAGGTCGAAATTTCGAGTGACCCAATTAATGATATTCCCATCTTCTTCTTAAAAAAATCAACTACTTGCACATACAAAACGTATAAAATACATATACAATTTTTCCTTCTACATGTTTCGGCGGCCGACCGCCGACACCAGGGAGTGACATGTAAAACGTGTTCAGTTTAAAACCTAATAAAACCATTATTTAGGTCTTACTCCCTGATGATGTCGGTTTACCGCCGAAACATGTAAGAAGGAAAATTATATGTGTATTTTAAATGTTTTGTATGTGCAAGTAGTTGGTTTTTAATAATAAGAAGCACAACATGTTGCACGCAATGAACAGTACCAAATAATGCTACGAGGTCTGGTTGATATACGTATAAAATATGTGCGTATATTAGTGGTTATAATTTTATTGCCACTGATGTTCGGCTTACAATGTGCGTGGTGTTTCAATAAAACAGATTTTACAGATTAGCGGTAACTTTACGTACCACCAGGCTTAACATTAAAAAATTCTGCGTGGTGCCCACATTGCTTTTATGTGTTTTGTACGGATCTCAGAACAAATAGCAACTTTTGCCTTATAAGACATTAAGAGATTGGTTTTTATAACCCAAGTGGAGAGTGTTTACAGCGCGGTACGCACTGAGTCCTTCTATAAAACAGATATGCTTCGTCTTTAAAGGGTTAATCTGTAAAACAGAGAGAGGTCGCAAGAAGTGTGTTATATAACAGCGCTGTTAATTTCTAAGGTTAGGTATCGGTCGGTGGTTTACAACTAACTGTATGGGGCAACGGGGTAATGATGCTGACAGGGGAAAACCATATTACCCAGAGAAAAGCCAGTCCCTGTGCCACTCTGTCCACCACAAAACTTACATGGACTGGGTTGGGAAAGAAACCGGCCCTCTGCAGTGACAGACCGGAGAGTACCTGCCTGCGCCATTCGCTTTCCAAAACTTGTAACGAAAACTCGGACAAAACACCATGTTACAAAAACTTTCGCTACGAGTTTAGTGCATTAATTGACGACAGGTTCCTTCCTATTACTCTCAGAAAGACTACTGTATTACATTTGCACAATATTTATCACTGTTTACTTTCGCGAAGGGTATGTTATTGATAAGTGTAAGCCTTAAGCATAACCGAATATACCATAAGTAACAAGTCTGTCTAATACCATGGCTCTTGTGACCCATATCTGTCGTGTATATAAATTCAAACTTTTCATTCGTTTGTATTGGTACGTGCATATATAAATGCACTTAACGAATAACCTGGAAAGTTTTGAAATGTGCTTGAGAAGGATGGGAAAGATCAGTTGGACCGATCGTGTGAGGAAAGAAGCATTACATAGAGTCACGAAGAAAAGGAATATGCTACATACAATAAAAAGGAAGGCTAACTGGACTGGCCACATCATGCGTAGGAACTACCTATTAAAAGAAGTTACGGGAAGAAAGATAGAAGGAAGCCTATAAGTAAAGAGAGGCAGAGGAAGAAGAAGTAAGCAGCTACTGGATGACCTTTAGGAAACGAGAGGACATTACAGATTGAAAGAGGAAGCACTAGATCGCACTCTGTGGAGAACTCGCTTTGGAAGAGGCTACTGGCATGTCAGAATACAGAGCGATGAAAGAACGACACCCCATTATCAGGTACAATTGTGTTAACAGCACAAAAAATGCATATTCTTCGAAATTCCTGGTTTTCATATCTGTGATTTTGAAATTTGCTATAACCTGAGATGTGGCGTCATGTACTTGGGTTCAGAAGTATAACGTACAGGGCGACTGGTTACTCTTACAGTGTGAAGATGGAGTTTATGTGTGCTAAAACTGAAGGGATAAGGGAAAAGAATATGCAGTGAGTAAACAAACAGGAGGCAGAAAGAAAAGACAACAACAGAGTAAAAATACTGACGTTTGACTAGTAAGCGTTGAACTCACTGAATATTACTAAAAAGAATCGAGATAGAGGAAAGTTGGGAGAACAGAGAAGAAAGAACAATCTTCCGAAATCTTGGTTTACACTTCCACTCTGCAAATGCAGGCAGCAGTTTCCTGCGAAACGCTGATACGTCAGCAAGAAGTTATACATAATCACATCAGCGTTGAGAACTCATTTAAAAATCCCATATGCAACACAAAAACATTTACCACTCGATTTGAAATCTAAACGAAGATTTTCATCGAGACTACTCAGTTGTTTGTAAGAGGGTCAAAGGTCACATTAAAAATACATTCTCTTCGGCACTGTAAATCGATAGAGTTTGCTGCCACTCCACCTAACAAATTCTTTATCTTCCAGTGATAGCGGCCGTGCAAAAGGACATTCTACAGTGCTGCTCTATATTCGGAAACCATAGACTACACTCAAATATTCTGCAACTCGATCTGAGTGTACGAAATATAAACTGGGGCCCATAAGAGACCCTTTCCTTGCGGGTATAATTCCTGGTGTGACAGCACTTAGGTATCACGCCATATAGTTAACCCTTTAAATACGAAGCGTATCTGTTTTATATAAGGACTCAGTGCGTACCGCGCTGTAAACACTCTCCACTACGGTTATAAAAACCAGTCTCTTAATGTTTTATAAGGCAAAAGTTGCTGTTTGTTCTGAGATCTGTACAAAACACATAAACGAAATGTGGGCATCACGTAGAATTTTGTAATGTTAAACCTGGTCGTATGTAAAGTTACCGCTAGGCTAATTCAGATCTAATTTAGATCTTCTTCGGTCAGATGACAGAGATTCGGAAACAGACACTCCACTTGTGCAGCGTAAGTAGGTGAAACACATGGATCTCCATGGCAAAGATGTATAACGGCACAACTTACACACAAAAATCAATCATAAACAATTCCTACAGAGATCCGACACGAATATCGTGGCTCAGCACCTTTGTACTTTTGTATTTCCCCACTAATAAAAATACTAACGTACCGTACAAATTTCTGAGGTGGGAACGACATTTTGCTGCTACTAGCGCAAGAGCATTTAAACCTGGAAGTTGGTGTGGTAATACATCTACGCAGAATAAACCATTTTTAGCAACCATCTGAAGTACACTGGTCGCTATTAATACCACCCACTTTACCTTTAAACATTCAACATTTTGCCCACTATTTATACGTGGTTCGCGTGACTACCACATGAAACGACAGTTATGTCCTTAAACCATGTACCTAAGCACAGTCCCTAGTCTCCATCTGTCAAACAAGCGCTGTCATCACATCAGAATATCCATCTTGATTTTAATCGCACTTTTATAATTCACATTGTAGCTGCTATAGTTTAATGAACAACAGGATGGAACGTCATTAAGTTTTCCGCTTAAGGCACGCAGTAATTTTTAAGTAGTATGGGAAAAAGTTCCGGGAAACATCGGCAAAAACAATGTCTGCTGACTGCTGTTCGAAACGGAGCTATACTGCGTTAGCTGTAAGGTACGAACCGACTTTTCAAATATCGTGTAGATGAATATCATACTTAAAAAATTACGTTAATTTTTAATTGGAATTTAAAATAACAACATGGCGTCCAGGAAAATTTTAATTAGCTTTAGCTTTAAGATCTGTCAGTAAAATACCTACATATTCTACAAAAAAGCGTTTTACATATTGAATTACATTTATGTAACGAAAATGTTTTAAAACTTTGAAATTATGATAGAGGTAACTTAATATATTCTAAGACAGTCCTAGTAGGAATTTCACTAACTGAGCATTATTAACCTTTTAAAGCCTAGCGGTAACTTTACATACCACCAGGTTTAACTTCAAAAAAATTCTACGTGGCGCCCACGTTGCGTTTATGTGTTTTGTACGGATCTCAGAACAAACAGCAACTTTTGCCTTATAAAACATTAAGAGACTGGTTTTTATAACCGAAGTGGAGAGTGTTTACAGCGCGGTACGCACTGAGTCCTTATATAAAACAGATACGCTTCGTCTTTAAAGGTTTAATTTACAGTTCTTCTGCATTCACCTCACAGACTGCTGTGTTCGAGTAAAATTACGAGTCACAAGATTTTCGCGCAAATTGTAAAAAAAAAAAAAAGACATTTGGAAAGAGGAATGCTGAAAGAAACTTTGTATGCACCTGTGTCAACAAGGGTACTGCACTATGCTGGGAGCGGGAAGTGACATACACAAAACACCCTGCGTGGGAGCGTGACCTGTGTCACGTAGTAACAAAAACACACCACCTGCGCATTCTGAAGATAGTATTGCGCATTTTTTTTACTGTGACCTCTATGACCTAACACCTACTGCATACGCATTTCAAATTTTAGATTGCCAAGACACCACAGAAACTGTTTCATGGCAGTGTTTCTTAACCGATCAATCAAAGACAGATACAGGCGTGTGTATAAAGTAAATCGATTCCTTCATTTAAGAGAATACCGTAAAAATTTAATTTTAATGAAGTAGGCGCTAACAAGTTATTTCGTTTTAATGTTGAGGTAAGAGAATAAAATTTCTGCATAAAATTTGTTCTTAATTACATTTCGGAGTTCCGACATTTAGTTTGACTTAGCTACAAATATGAAATTTTAAGGATAAATTCAAAATAATATGACTTTCCGTCATACAGAATCACAAAAATAGCTACGATTCCTATTTCTGCGGACAGTACATACACTCACTTGCATAACTACCGCCTGCGATTGTAAATACAGTGTACAGACTGCAATTGCTCAAACAAAAGTGCATAACTGATCTCTCATGACGAATGCAGAGAGGTGCCGTCTACGTCACCGGGGCCCGAACGATTGTCGTAGCCAGAGATCAAACCCTGAAATTGTTGCAAAATTAAATTCAAATATTTACGTAACCAATATAAATAAAAACACCCACATGTTACTCACCTTTCAGTTCACAGTCAACTGACAATGTTTACTAAAATCACAGACGGGATGAAATTAATTAAACACAAATGTCTGCTTCTACAATCACACACACGCCTGCTTCAGGTACGCTGTTGGACTACATATTTTGCCTCTACATGCTGTATACATTTCAGTGATGTCACACGTTACCTTTAATTTAAGTACCCAAGGGGTGTAAAACTTAAATAAATACAAGCCTGGATGTACCAAACACAAAACTTAACCACGTTACTCACTGCGAAATTAATAGTGTCATATTCTGCGCATATACATCTTAAACTGTGTGCGACCGTTAGTAATCGAGAATAACATGAGCGAGTAAACAGGAAATCTTACATTCCACAAACGATTTCATGGATGTGGGTGAAAACAGGCAGGGCATATTCCTGTTGTAATTGGCAGGGGGAATTCCATTTTTGTGCACATCAATCCAAAGGCACTCCCATCTTAGTCAATAACGTGAATTCGAGCATGTCATTTGTGAGTATGACGTTGTATGAACTGCTGACATAATGTAGTGTGAAATGAACCTTAAGAATGGTTACCTCCACAATAAACTGGGGAGAGTTGGGAGGGCAATGAATTGGAATATATTTCAAGGAATTCAAATGGAAGAAAGAGGTACGACTACAAAAGCGTAATGATAGTAGAAGCATGCTGTAATATATATTCAAAGACAACAACTCCAAAATCAAAGACACAGTGTACGCGCTCTCACACAACTATCACAAATGTTGCCCAAAATAACTGGCATGTTTTTTCTATACTACTCTAACAAATGACACCAACAAAACAAAACCGCTTTTACAAATAAATTAAGCAAGGTAAAGCGATCCCTGCACCGGCCTTTGGGTTCAAGGAGGTTGAAGAGCCAAGAATTTTTAGATAATCGGCAAATGAAGGTGGTAAGGTTGTCAGCCCTACGCACCGGCCGCCTTTATCCCCCAGGAGATACTTCTGGTACTCATTTCTGTTAGAGGTTGAGTCGACCCTAGTGCCATATAACAAATAAATTAAGAGTTGATTAAAGTTTGACATTGTTTGTTACAATTCGGTTAAGAAAACGTTGTCTCACCTTCTGGTTCCTGTGAATGAAAATACTGAATTATTTAAAATGTGTGTAAAACCATGGTTACGTCTGTTGTTTCGCGCTAATGTGGAACTTGGGATGCAGCAGTGAGGGAAGAACACAGACTTTATTCGAAAACAAGCTGCTGAGGCAACCTGAGAGGCAGTAAGTAGAAGGGTAGTGGACAAAATTGCATAATGGACAGCTACGTTGTTTAGACTCCTTGCTAAATATTATTAGGATAATCGGATTACGGAAGATTAGATAGCCAGGGTATGTGCCACACGCGAGAAAGAAGAAAATGCATAAAGATTTTTGTGAGAAAACCTGGTGGAAAGACACCGATCGCAGAATGCGACGCAGATTCGACGGTATTCAAACGTACCTTAAAATACAAATTTTAGTTTGTGGGCTGTACTCATGTGGCGGAGGATTTCGAGCGGTACCAGCATCTTCTAAAGACGGAATGAAAATTCGAATTCCACAAATTTCGAGGAATTTCTTGATTAGCTGCACAATTACTATTTTACCAAGACTAACTGATTAGTTAGTCAGTCAGTTACTTAACAGTATGGTCAATAAAAAGGCACTTAGGATGAAATCTGCAGAAGTAAGTAAGAGGAAGTACAACGCATTGTAATAGCTTTCGTTATGGCTGAAATTGCGGTAGTGCCAGGATTTCAGACTGTATACCTGGTGGCCATGGTGGGATGAGTACAAAACTTTAACTGAAAGAGGGTTTGAAACATGCGGTTTTTGAGGCACTATCCTGTGATTTGCCTGAACAGACTCCCAGGCAGTACAGCCTGTGTTCCGGTCAAGAATCCAGCTGTTCACGTAACCCACCAACCCCCCCCCCCCCCTTCCACGCCCTCTTCTATTTAACTTTTCAAAGTTACCGCCATATGAATGTTCTCGCCTTAAGTATTTGCTATGATCTTCCGACAGAAACTGCACTGTAAATCTGCACTAGCTAATAACTCCAAAATGTGACAAATATTTGCGAGCAGAGGTCAAAACTTCCACTTCACTTTTGAGCTTATTTCTAAACTGGCACATCATTAATGTTGTTTTATACTATTTTGTGAGGAACTTCTAAACACGAATCAATTATGTACATGTCGCGCTTGTCTGACATAAGGTCCAGGTGTCGCGCCATTCCCATATTTTTCAGTGTTGACGTACAAGCGATGCATCACAAGGTACTCATATGTTAAGACGTGCCTCCTAGTCAACGGACACCTTGAATGAAAACACCTCAGCGCCGAGATTGAGAACATATGAAGCTATACCTACATTCCCCTATATGCCTTCATGGTTTGATGCTTAGTTAAGCAAAAGAACAGCTTTGCTCTTCTTGCCTAGCGTTAAAAAAATTCAGTCATGAATAAAGTAGTAAACAAACACTACCTTAGACAATTGAGTTGAAATTTACAGAGCGACTTAAAGCAACATACACCCCTTCGAATGCACAGCCCTGATCTAAGAGGTTAATAGCCTAATATTTGTTCTTTTTTTTCACAGAGAAATTAAAGCCTCACAAGCTACTGCCATATGGATGAGAATCTTACGAAAGCAACCTCTGTTCAGTAGATAAATTTCCCAGCTCCTACTGAAAAAAACAATTCATCGCTGTCGTTCCAAAGTGTTAAAAGTGTGCGTATTTGCTCCACCGTTACTGTAACACTTCACACGGATCGCAAGGATATTTAAATGTTAGCACAAACCTCACACTTACCAATCAAAGTAACGCAGACGATCCCTATTACAGGATAAATCCGCTACGGAAACTGAAGAGCAAAGATCTTCATAATTAGGACACCATACAGTGACACAGGGATGTTTTAATGGTCGCCATTTCTTGATCCCCAGGGGGATACTCATAAACAAACTGACAGGTCAATTTAAACCTTACGGTTGGGCTGAATGTACACAAAGCTGGCACCTGGCACGGAAAGAAAATCTAATTTCCATCAAACTGTAAAAAGATAAAATTTGTTTTAATCCTAGAATGTTCTTGGAATGGTGAAAAAAGAACTACATTGAGAGGAAGTGTAAACTAGAATTCTCTCGTGCAACATACCGTACAAGCACGCAGGCAGCAGCTAGAAATAAAAGTATACTATTCAACGTCGAACGACTACACTGTGTGAAACGTAGAACCACGTCTGTTGCCATGGGCATCGTGAAACTTAGGATTTGCGGTACAAAGTCTTGTGATGACTGTAGCACCTATGAACAAAGTAGCCTTTAGTCCTTCAGACTGCTACAGGGAGGGACTTCACAACGAGACGGCTAGGAGATAATGGAAACATACGTTCCTAGACCTCTGTCTTTAGGAGACCTAATGTTGAGGTAAAGAAGAAATCTATAAAAGAAGAAATTCCATGTTATGATTCGAAAGTAAGTCAGCATAAGCTTCAGGACAATGCAGTACGGAACTTTTAGTGCCGTAAATGAAGGAAGAAAGCAAGTAAACATCAAAATGTTAGAATGTTTGGTAAGCACTAAGAGACGGGTGGTTGCACAGTTTCAAAACTTTCGTGTTGAAAAGTTTAAAGAACTGAAACGGAGAGGAAATGAAGTTTGAGAAAAGGACGAGAAATGAGGACATTGAATTTCACGATAGGTTACGAAGAAGTCATATTTTCATAGTTTCGAACAAAAATTAGTCGATAACACATCGATTCCAGTCTCTGAATATTAAATAACATACAAGACAGCGCTTTGAATGTTGCTTGCAATACGTTGTTATGAAAAGAGGTTGCGTTTCTGAATCTCCCTTCATATGGCTTTTATTGATAAAGAATCTTCCGCTTTCGTACAAAGCCTCCACATAGTTCATCTACGTCTTCTTCCACGTTCACTTTAACGGTCAGTTCGAAAATAGTGCTTTTATCCATCTTTTATCAAGTCACTCCGGTCACTTCACGAATCGAATAGGATATGCGTACGTGATAAGGAATAATTCACCGCCTTCAGTTAATGGAACATTAGTGGCGGAAATACGAAATGTAATGGGGGCTTCTGAAAGCAAACGTGTAGGCTGTTTCCTACGTCACCAAATTGAGAACATGGCAATTATCGACTCTGTTACTGCTTGCAACATAAATAGGGCCTACTACTGTGTTTAACACTGCAGAAACAACGTTCTCTCTGGGACGCAGTTATTGCAATCACGATTTCCGTGGTTGGACGTAACAAATCTGTATTGAACAGTTCATAAAATGTACCTACACAATTAATATCAAAATACATGCGATAACTCACAAGAGCGGGAGCAATATATGAAGTCAAACCGTTATTAAGCGTACAATGGAACACGCTGAGATTCCTGTGTAATTCATACAACACGTCATAGGTTAGGCATGCGTATATTAAATTCTGTAACTAATATCAAATGTCGAGTTTTATTGCACTTGCAGTTATACCTCCGCTGAAGCAGATCTAGAACAAATTCCAGACCGTAATTGAGGTAACACGTTTCAGAAGTCTTAATAGGAGGTCAGAACGACTAATATGGGCTTGTAAAACAGTAGTAACATTGGGAAATTTAATGTTTCAGCGCCAATGACTACGAAGATGAAAGACCTTAGGATGTGATGCCATGTACACTTTTACAGGTTTACTAACTTTTCAGGCGAAGACGAGATTTCTTCGACGGTAGACGATGATCAAGTGGATCAGGCCCTTTTCTCTCAATGAGTTAAAATAATTACCTTGCATAACCACACTACCACTTCTTATTTAAAGCTCAGAGCATAAATAGTCTAAGTTATATATTCTCATGACATCAATATTGCTCCTGAAAATATAAAAAACTTGTACCTCAACAACGGAAATCTTAATACAGCACTGCAAAAAGAAAAAAGTTGGACGCAAGTACTTGCTACTTTAATTCGGTTACTGAACTTTGTTATAAGAACACGATATGAATACTTCCAGCTGAACACGGTCTACGTTTCATACCTGAAGATAAAGTTCCGTAAACGTTTTATCAGGCGTTAATAACTTCGCTTCTTCTTCCTGCCAAACTTCTAATTTATTTCCAGCAGACTTCCATTACTCACGTATATAACAACCAACAACCTGTATTTCAGTCTGCGGAGTCTGGTTTGAATTGGGACACTGCATCACCAAATGTAATGACATTAACAAAGCAAAGGCCTCCTGTTCCACTAACAGTCATATTGTTGTCCGAAGTCTTGTGGAATGCAAAGCAAACCTTCGGAGGCAGCGCATTCTACGTACGTACTGTCTGATTCCAGCAAGATTCGGTAATAATGAACACGTAAGCTTTTCACAGGCGAACAGAGAGCATGCAGCATTTGCAACACAGCTGAAACACAGCTTCTTGCTTTGCTTCAGAATCTATTACGTCTCCTCGCTAATAGTACAGAATTTTGTAAATAAAGATACATTCCATGGCCTTTCAAAACAAATCTTTTTAGTTGCGCATAATCACCAAATAGATACATAACGTTGTAAATAAGACAGTAGCCATAATTTTTGTTATTTTCATACCGTTTGAAATGAAGCTGGGTAATAAATTACTTCACAATAAAAAAAAAGAGAACCACAGTTTCTAAGTCAATTGTTCACGCAACCAAAACACAAGTGAATTTATCTAAGACTGTCTATTTACAGACAAAATAACTTGCCGATTTTCTGACAAAGTTACCGCTTCAGCACGCACAACTGCTTCCCCTCGCACTTAAAAAGAAGATACACAAAACGCGTCCGCGATCTCTACACGACACACAGCACTGTATCCACAACGATCATGTATTTCAACAGTTTCCTCTGTCAGACTTGAGACTTTCAAAGCAGTGACAATGAGGATTCAAAACCCTGTATTTTACGTGAAGATTAAGCAACTAATAAACTCTATGTTCGGTCATGCACCAAATTATGAGCTTAATGTTTTTTTTACATTGGAATATAGTACTTGATTCAGGAAAAGTGCAGTGTATTGAAAAAACTGGCAAATCTTTCAGCCAACTCTGTAGCAATCTTAGCTGAAAAGATACGCGCGTTTTGTTGTACGACAGACACACCTTGCATTCTGCAGTTTACAAATTATGACTCTTATTCTACAAAACCACTGTACCTTGTACAGAATCCTTCTTCTTCTATGGCGCGACAGCCCGACATCGGGCCTTGCCCTCCTGCCCTTGTACAGCATTACGCTATGCAAAACATCACTAAACTCGCACTCACAGGTCACAGCATTTTTAATTTCACGTTTCGGGAACTAATTTCACGTTGGAGAGATCCGTTCTTCCATTGTTTAGTGATGGTGGTGCTGGTCGTCGTCATCGTTGTCGTAGCAGTAGCAGTAGCAGTAACAGTAGCAGTAGCAGTAGCAGTAACAGCAGTAGTAGTAGTAGTAGTAGTAGTAGTAGTAGTAGTAGTAGTGTTATCACATAATTGGGACTCGAGTATTAACAGGAGTAGGTCTGTTATCATTTTTAATCAGAATTTGAACACATACGAAACATTTAGAAACACAACAATCTGTTTCAACTTCGAAAGGGAATATCAGGTTTATTGCATTGCCATGCTACTCCACCCAAGGGTTCCTAACAGATGTGTGAAGATGCATATTTTCATAATTACGTGTTTCTAAACAGGAAGAGATTAGAACACCCAGAAGAAGAATACATATTCAACAGCATAGATTCATTCTGAACGACTCACTTTTCATGTGTGATTCTTCGTGCTCTCAAGCATAACGGAAGACTCACCAAACAAGCAATCTGAGGCCATCAAAATTCATTTTAAGGAACTTGGGTTTTGTAATTAAGATTACAAAATTAGAGCGATAACTGCTGTGGCGTCGAAAGTTTAGTGGCTGCAACAGAATATTCCACATTCGCAGAAAATATTTAATTTCTCTTCGAGCAATGTGATAAAATTAATTTTTTTTGATCAACTGCCGATCAGCCACGCAGAATCGTGTTCAGTTTTTCCCAAACTTTTCTACTTCACACTAAATTGCAGACTAGTTCTATATCCTCCACCACAATAAACAACACACGCACACTTCTCTCGGTGTGAATGCACAGACTACGTCCACATAGTTCATTCTTCAGTTCTATTTTCTCTGTATTATCCTAAGTATATGTGACTGTTCACGTAAACACTTTATAGCTGATGCGTCAGTAAGAAACGGCGTCAAAAACTTCCTCTACGATATTAGGACTAAAACTGGTTCCTCTGAAAAATCTCTATGTAAAACTTATAACAGGCATGAAAAAATATCGAGACAAGAACCATTTAACAAGCTTCATCAGCATAGGCCGGTAAAATGACAAAACAAGGATATGAACAATATCACTGCTAATATCATATTTAATAATTTTCAAGTAAATGTGTATTTGAATTCAAGATTTATCGGCACACGAGTTGAAAAAATATATGCTTTTTGGTAAATGGTCCGTCCGTCATAGGGATAATCTATTAATCAATCCGACAACAAGTCACGCAAGCAGTAAGTTATCTCATACACAATTTGATAAGACCTGTAACGGTCTGTAACGCTGTAACGTTCTGCCCATCTACAGCATTAACTGATTGGTTTTTATAACCGACACGAAGTGTGTTTACTGAGCGGTACGGACTGGGTCTTTTAAGTATTTCAGTTTAATTTCACTCTTCAAATGGTTAATCACAAAGATATAAAAGAACAAAGAAATATCCGTAAATCGTAACGCCTGTAACGCTAGGATGTTGGAGTTTCACGGACCGCCACGTAAACACACAGAACTGTGTTTTCTGCACGGTATGATCTGAGCCTGTAATATAGTTCAGCTTTATTTACGTGTTTTGTATGGATCTTAGAACAAACAGCGATTATTCCCCTGTACAGCATTAACTGATCGGTTTTTATAACCGAGACGGAGTGTGTTTACCGTGCGGTATGAACTTAGCATGTAATATAATTCAGGGTAATGTCAGTCTTTAAATAGTTAAACACGAAGATATAAAATAGCAAAGAAATATCCTAAACAATGTTCTCTTTGGTGTAATTTTTTATTTAAGGCCGTGTCATGGCTGAGGCGGTTAGGAATATTAATGGCGCCATTCTAATTTCTATGAAAAGCGACAACATATTGTACTTCCTTCCAACGTCGTATTACTTTATAAACAGCTTTTTCAGTGTAGGATGAATTAAACTTACCCTAAAATAGCTGCATCGAACACTGTATGTATCATTACGGGTCAAATATTTCAGTACATTTCTCCGCGTCTCGGCGAAGGACATGGCGGCAGTCAGAAGATATGTCCAGTTTGTCTCAGTCGTACCCACTTCATAATCATCTTGATCTGGCATTCACTTTGCAACTTCATTAGAATGTAAAATGACACCACAAAGGCAACATTATAACACTTTTAAAGGATTCAACACTTTGCTACACCAACAAGCACATAACAGCACGCATTACAAACAAATTAAAAGTAACTGACACACGAGCTAGATTCCACTTTCGCGACGCCATTATGCACACGACTGCAACTAGGAGGAGGAGGAGGAGGGAATGCCATGTTGCCCATCGTCTTACACCTGCTTCCCCTCTCCCCCCATCCTCCTGACGCGACATCACTGGAGGGTGACATCTGCTGATCAAACTTGGTACAATTCAGTGTAGTATGAATTACACTTACCCTTAAATAGTTGCATCGAACACTGGACGTATCATTACGGGTTAAATATTTCAGTGTATTTCTCCGCGTCTCGGAGAAGAACATGGCGGCAGTCACAAGACATGTCCAGTTCGTCTCAGTCCTACCCACTTCATAATCATCTTGAACTTGCATTCACTTTGCAACTTCATTAGAATACAAAATGACACCACAAAGACAATATTATAATACTTTTAAAGGATTCAACACTTTGTTGCACGAACAAGCACGTAACAGCACACATTTCAAACAAATTAAAAGTAACTGACACACGAGCTACATTCCACTTTCGCGACGCCATTATGCACACGACAGCAAAAAGGAGGTGGAGGGGATATAATGCTGCCCAACGCCTTTCCACCTACTTCCCCCCCCCCCCCCCCCGTGACATCTCTGCTGGGGTGACATCTACCGATCAAACTTGGTACAATTATTTTCTGTTGCTTACTGACGGAAGAAAATAAATAAATACGTTGATATGTTTGTAACAAATATTATTTGGGCCTTCATGCATATTTACATTACGATATGTGTTATTAAACAAGTTGAATTAGAATTCTTAAAATTATACAAGTTCTGCGCCTTATTGTAGCCAGGAAAAACAGGTTATTGCAGGTGCAGACAAACAAATGGAATGTCTAGCTGCCCTGTGTCTTTGCAGCCTGGAGCGTTGAGTATTGGCCAATCAAGACGGGGCTTTAGAATCACTTCTATCTGACGTCATGTGGAATTAGTGGGGGGGAAAAAATGACACCGGATCAGGCATTTCACCCCTTTTATTCCGCTCTCCTCTGCTAGCTAACATTGCACAACTGCGCCACATCAAATTGTCAGAGACCCTTCATATGTACGACAGACCTAACGTGGGGCTTTCGCATCTGAACCTTACTTTGGCTGGATGCGACGCAAGGAGTTCAAGATTTGTGAAGACATGAGGCCCTCACAGCCGTGTTACTGGAAGTTCAAGTCTTCTGGAATGTGACCCTGTGTCACTGGACAGTATGTTAACGGATGATCGAAGTCGTCAATATTCAGTTTAACACACATTTACGTCTAAACTAGCTGTAAAATGAGGATTCAGATTTTCTGGGATAAGAGGCTGTGTTGTTTGGTGAGCGGTTCCCGACGTTTCGAAGGACCGTAGTACCCCCGTTTGAAATGTCGGGAACCACTCACACAACGACACAGCAACACAAACGACTTGAATCCTCTGAAACGCCGCTGCGAGAACTACAAATCTCATAGATATACAATATAGGGAAGATAATGTACCTGAAGAAAAGAATGTGAGTTGTAACTTAACCCAGTCTTTACTATTTACAAACGTATATGTGATAAAATCGAGAAGAATGAGATGGGTGGGGCATGCAGCATGTATAGGCTAGGGGAGAGGTGCATAAAGGATTTTGGTGGGGAGACCTGAAGGAAGGAGACCACCTGGAAGACCCAGGCGTAGATGTGGTGATAATATTGAAATGTGTCTTCAAGAAGTAGGATGGGGCATGGACTGGATTGATATGGCTCAGGATAGGGACAGGTGACGGGCACTTGTCAGATAATAAGTAAGGAAATCACTATTTAGTGACACATGAAATTAGTGATCTAACTAAATGGTCAGCTACTTACTAACTAGCCAGCTGTTTTGTTTGCCTGTCAAACTGTCTATCATGCAGTGTCTCCATCCCTGGGTCAATAATCCGGGCTAGTTTTAGTGTAAAGTGGTTGAGTCTCAACTCATCTAATATTCTCGGTAGTTGGTGGGAGGTGATATGATCGTTACAAGCTGTTCCTTGATTTATAATGCTTTATCTTGCACCATTTTATGCATTAAAGAGAAAAATTTTCGGACTGCTTCCTCATTATTTTATTTTCATCAATTTTATCGTCTTTGCATTATTACCATCGAAATCCAGTCTCACGCATAGATCACATTCCCCACGTTTTGATATCCCTTATGGGATTGTTAAAGAAATGAAACGAAACGATACGGGCAGTTTGTAGGTTTACGACACACGGCGACAGTGACTGCGAACAGCGCGAAGACTTAGTCCTTTTTGGTACTGTCAGCATCGTACTCATTGTGAAAACAATTCCTTCCTTGATCCTCTTCCACCTCCACCCTCTTTATTCCCTACGGCATCCTCTGTAGCTGCACTGCATTTACACGTCGAAAATTTCGTTACCCAATATACACACATACATCTTACCACTGCGACTACCTCTATAACCTCCCAGACGCCCTTCCATAGCCCAGAGCAATGTGCACTGCGATGCCAACGCTTCTGTGTAATGTTTTCCACAACTTCTCTGCTTCTCATGCGCACGAAGCTTCAATTTATGCTCAATTCATCGCACAATACACCAAGTCTCAAAATCAGCTATTCCAACCCACTTTCTCTTGCACGCACACAACAATTTTCTTAGGCACGGACTCAATTTGCATCTCCTTTAGAACAAGCCTTTCCTTCCTCCGAGGTGCAGAGATGCTGAGTCAGTTTCTGTCCATGTTTTAAAGTCGAAGATCTTTTTCTTACAAAGCATAACGTGTATCTGCAGAAGCACGTTCATGGAAACCATGTGAATTTATTTGAAAGTTTATTTCGAATTTATCACCATTGTGTGGATCCGTCAATGTATTAAATCTGATGTGAATAAGTTACACAGGAAACAGCCTCTTCTAACCGTCCCACTTCTTTTCTTTCCATGGCAGTGGTTACAATATGTGAAAGACTAAAGTGTCAAATTAAAAACTGCCCTTAAGCGCCAAACAATGTTCCCTCTAAGCTACTTGGCCGCGCAGTAACTGAAATGCTCCCACGCAGCGTGAATTATTGCCGCGCAGCTGCAATTTTTCAGTTTTCATTGTAAATGTTATTATGCAAATTACAAAAAAAAAAACTTTTAAAAGTGCCGCGCAGTCGTCAGGTCGTGTAACAATTTTCTGCTGACAGCGATAGCACGTATCCGAAGCTGTAAAAAAAATTAGAGGAAACGTTGGCGCCAAAGTTATGTCTGTACCTAAAACAGTATTAATGACTAAATCCTTCCACTGTGTTTTTGTATCACCATCAGATCACCAAATCCAGAACACTCTGCAGGACAGTTTTACATTAGTATGGATCATAGGAATTATTAGAACTCTGTACAGTTAACATGTGTGTACAGGAAATGAGATCGCCTAACCTTTACAAGAATTGTACTTCGTGTGTGTAATATACGCACGTGTGTGTAATATACGCACGTGTTGCCATGGGTGAAGCAGTTTTCTTGGTTGGGATACAAATTTTTTTTAAGGATCATGTGCTGCATGTAGTTTTGGTCTATGTTCCGATGCACATGGGTTAAACGCTGGCTGTCCTGTCGTTGTATGCATCAGAGCGTTCCCCTTCGCGAGTGTTTTGTAAGACCGTGCATAGGGAAGTGTGTGGAAAAATAATTACATAGTTCATGCAAATCATAAATAACCTTTCCTCGTACTTTCCAACTAATAACTTTTTTGGTATATTCTATGACGTATTTCGTAAAGGAAGAGATTTATTTCCTAACTAAAATTGTAAGTTTTCATTGCCTGGTTCTTAAAGAGAAGGTCTGCTGATGGCTTTCAATAAGCCGAAACTTGTCGCCTAATCGACTTTTATGTGGTGTTGTATGTGACTGTATGTTGGAAATATATATATAAATATATATATTTGATCAACTGCACAACGGGGATAAATCACCATAATAGAACGTTATTATACTAAACTCATTTAAACTACATTTTCACTTGACAAGGACTTCTTCGTTCAAATATTTCTTAACTGATGCAATACTAGAATAAATACAATAATCCTAATTAAAAAAATTAATTAATTAAATAATTAATTAAAAAATTCTTATCAAATCGCATATTAGACTCGACATTAAAAGGCGTGTTAACGGAAGTTGATTTTTATGTCTAAATATATGCAACTAACCAGTTGGTGATTTTATTTCCTTCTCTAAAATTTGTTTATTGGTACTATCATCTGTTTGTGGTCTAATTTTTAAGTTTCATATAAGTATCATTACAGATGCCGTGGCCAAATTACACTGAGAAGCAATGATCCATGGAGTTTAGCATTTCCACCAAGAATAAGTTACTACAGTGCCTTTTTTACTTTCCGTACGTAGTTTCCATAAACTATAAACATCAATTCGTCATTTGCCGTCATTATAATAACTACTATCCAACGCTACATTGATTTGCAACTTCATTCAGTAACTCTTGACAGCTGTTACTTCGGGTACACATGGAATCAATTAAGTCGGTTGTAACAGCTGCAGTCTATTCCTATTTGCACAACAGAATCACGAATTTTTCTCCTTACAAGATAAGAGTTACAGCAAGACAGATAATGATACAGTATGACTATAGTTCAGACTAAAAACGAATAAGTAACGTTATTCTGCATTGAAACTTTCGTCAATTCCTTTAATCTAAAATCCGAAGTCTCTTCACCACCACTGTACGATTTACACAGCGGACAAAGAAGAAAAAATTTTATTTCAAACAACAGCTGTTGGCGTACATAAAAAATGTCCTTTCTTGTGATCATGGCAATTAAAACCGAGAGTCGTGACTCTGTGGGACGCACCCATCTGATTCGCGAGGTCAAGTGAGTCGAATATAAATGAACTATAAAATTAAAAAAACTAACGAGTTTCATAAAATTTCAGTTTCACAACCCAATATAAAGGTATATTGCTGAAGAAGAGTGATGTGCGATCAATTACAAACAAGCAAAAATTTGAAAATCTTTCCAAATTTCTTTCCTTTCAATCTATCTCGCCCCTGAAACTCTACACGTGACCTTACGTTCCTCTTTCCAGACAAAGAGACAATAACTAAAATTAAGCCATGACAGCTTCGTTACATATCCCTTATAATCCATTACTGATTAACATTTCGTCATTCGACGTCATGCAATAACAGCAATTGAAAGCAATCTCATATGAAACATGAAGTTATACAAGTAACTTCAAAACCAGTCAGTTCTTCCCAAAACAAGTTTTCTAAAGTTGACAAAAAATACTGATAAAGAGGAGTGATATGTGATGAATTGCAATAGACAGTCATGTATATTACTATTCCTAAAAGCACTGAAATTGGTTTTGTTTAATCTACCCGCATTGGTGACATGCCCGCAATCGAAGAGCAGTCAAGTCAGGCAGGCAGACCATTCAACAACCGGCATATTTGAATACGAAAACAGATGGATGCGTTTTGACTAGCACCGTGAAATCTATGGATATAAAACGCATTCTCCCCTACACTTTTTTCACTCAGGGGTTTTGAGTACTATAGCTCCATAACAGCATGGAGCAATGCCAAAAGAGTAGGCCGGCTCTCCTTGCATTTCGCGAAGCATCATACGGCATAACAGGGGCCATGATTCTTGGTGGCAGAGGCGTGACCTCATATTTTTCCTTTTCATGTCACTGCCAGATATTCTCTTCCACCCTATATATAATATGCTCTATTTTTGTCATTTACTTCTCAGCCTAATTTCTTTTCGCATACACTTATGGAACAATAAGAATACAGACCATTCAAAATATATAGCTTACTTTATAGTTGTCATCACCCACTTCAAAAGAAAATGTTGACTCATGTTGTTTGTTTTCATCTACGAAGGGCGAGAAGAAACCGTAGCTTAGGCCACGCGGCTGCACATTCAGTACGTCCGCAGCGTATAGCGTCGTATTCCAAAGGCTGATTAGTTTTTATGTTTATGAAAAGTTATGTACTTCTACCTTCAGAATGTCAAACAGTAAGTCCAACTGCAGCTGATTATATGATTAAGACCCGGGTGGGGCATATTTCATCTGCAATTCCTTTTGTAAGAAATGTGTAAAACGTGGATGTTGTAAACTTTATTTTATTTAGTTTTGGCGCTTTCGTAAAAGCTGCGAAAAGCGACTATTAATTTTGTCATGTCTATCCGTCTGTCTGTCCGCTTTAAGCTATTTGGCTCCCACTGGATGGGCTTTCGTTAAATTTTATAGTGAAGACCTTCAACAAAATATTTCGAAAAAATTAAAGTTTGGTTAAAACCGGACAAAAATACCAGGCAATAGGCCTACACACATGTAGACCTAAGTACCTGTGTACCCGTACATTTATGGTATATCGTTGAATGCTAGACAAAGGTTTAATTACAATAAAATCCCCCATTTCATGCCATATACATTCGTTCTTCCCGAAAACCGTGCCACAAACCACATGATTCTACATATTCAGACAAGTTACATGAATTTAATACGGCGCAAACAACATTCGACTTGCATATCAGGTAATTAAGATAATTATATATAAAGTAAAAGTATTTAGTACTTATTGCTTTCGACTGGATGAAACTTTGAGGTAGAGACGAACTGCACGGGGCGGAAAATTAAGGCAAAATTACATGCAAAGTTTCGACAGCGCGCGATAATGCTACGGACATTTTCTATGTTGTTTGGCATTAGATGAACTACACAAAATGCCCTTCAGCAAGCGTAAGCTTCGTAAAAATACCTCAGTTAAAGTCAGACTCCCCCTAGAAGCAATACTGCATTCCTATCGGCAATTTCCAAAATTTAAAGGGGGAAGGCGAATAATAGCCTTTAATTTTGATAACAATAAGCTAAAGAATTTCGTTAAATTCCGTCCACCGACAGTCCAGCTGATATTTGCGGACAGACGGACAGGCATGACGAAGCTAATACGCGCTTTTTTCTACTTTGCAAAAGCGCCTAAAAATTGTGACAGACACGTTTCCTCACGTACTACGTGAATTACCGCAGAAACAACCGCTGCACTCTCTGTTGCTTTCTACTGAAGGCATTCCCGACGTTAACTGACGAACATCCGTATTGGAAATGCAGTTACTGCACGCTATGTATCATGTAGGGCATTAATATATAATGCAAAAATAAACGATGCGCTACGCATAGCAACTTCCACGTCTATTTTTGAGTGAAGTTTGTGATATTACCTTGATTCTGACAGACTGAGTGATCAGAATGTTGCTTATTGATTTGTTGTGAACTACTAAAGTAATGTGGCATCCAATGGGAAAGCATACACTGTCATAAATATTGCATTTGAATGGAGGACCAAGAAACATACATATTTCAAATGTAGGTTCTGAAACAACCAAATGCCAACGTCACCAACCCACGATTCGATGCACGGTACCCAATAACACGAATACGACACACTACTTCGGCGATAACGTGTTCCAAGACACACTAATGTTGCAACACTGTCTTCACTACAGGGCACAATTGAAAGTAGGAATATTATGGTACAGTGTCACTATATTTAAAGATAGTGTATATCATAAGTAGCCTAACTCCCCATCTTCTGGGCACACCCTTCACCATCGAAGTCAGGCGTTTCGTCGCGTAACCACACGTTGTAATGTAATACTTAGACTTATCAGCGTCGTGATGTAAGCTTGGTTACACAGCATTAAACTGCCACGTCATTATGGATTTACCTGGCCTGAGAATGTACAAGGAACTCAGAAAAAGACGGACTGAATATGATATAAAACAAAATATGCTTCAGGTTGTGTTTCCGTGTACACGTGCTTACAGTCTGTGCCAAGGTAGTATCATTAGCTGGTTATCGTCAAAAAAACACGAGACTGGTAACTGTGAATATGGCAACGGCTTTAAACGAAGAACATTGGTTGTTCTGTATGTATAAAAGCTTCTGCAGCAGAAACAAAACGGGTCCAGCCACTAGCACTGACCAAACCCAAGCCGTGTGACACAAGGACTGAAGGCAGCCCTAAAGTTCAAACCACAGCGAACGTCTTTCCACGTTACTCCCAGTGTTTCCCCCCACATCCTCCCATGCAGAGCATTTTCAGGGGTTGACTCATCTTATTACCGGACATGGTTAAGAGGGTGGTATTCCCCCCTCCCCGGGGAAAGAGGGGCTGGGAAAATAACATGAAGCAGTCACTTTACTTGCTATCCACAAACAGTAAAAGTCAACAAGTTAAGAGCACAGAGTTGGATGTTACTTCAACTTTACTTTGTGTCTCACAAGTAATTACATTGTCTCATAGAGCTTAATAAGATTACACCTGAAAAGTTTGCCTTGTCGTCTGCAATTCTTGCTATGTTAGCGTAAAGCTATAATTGTACACAGGTAAGATTAGAAGCTCTGTCGGTTTGTATTACACGAGTCGCATCCTTAAAAGAGACTCCACTCTTCGTCTTTCACCACTACGGGAAACAAGAAACATTAATTGCAATGAATACTGAATGTGTGCACCGCTCTGCAGAGCCATAAAGTAAGCAAAAACACTTTAATACTGTAATTCATAACTTTTTGGAAACACACGTACCAGAACTTCTGAATACAGTCGTTTTATTTTCTTGTAAAAACACAACAGCTTCGACGGTCTGTCTGACGAAGCACATTAAGTTTATGTATTCAGCCAATGAGTTGGCCACTCGATTTACATTTTTCCCGTGTCACGAGTAAACGAAGCGTTGTCCGATTGTGGGTAGGCAGTCACTGACA
>BLKM01012018.1:2099073-2169852 GCA_013340265.1 Coptotermes formosanus
CAATGAGGCTTTAGCTTTTGTAGGGAGGAAGTTGATTATTGGGCGCTGCTGAGGGTATGTGTGTACAGGGGAGACGGAAGAAATGAGGGTGGCTGTAAACGTAATGGTCTGCACAGAAACGTGCCTTAAACACACATTCGCATTACACATGACCCCTATTGTTTCTTTGTTCTGTTCACTGTCTTACATCGACAGTCATCTTCTTACAGACGACAGCTACTCAGCATCTTGGCCAGGAAATCTGAAGTGATTTGATTGACTGTTTTCCGTCACACTGTATGGCAGTGCTTTTAGAATTTTTTATTCTTTGGAATCCTTTTCCAGACCGAAACACTTCGCGGAACCCCACCACTGTTTTTGATTTGGCAGAATAGGCAAAGGAAAAAAGGGGAAAGTAGGCAGTAGGATTTGTTTTTTGCTTATAAGCAATAAAATAACAATAAACATCACTGTCGGTTTAACCAATCAACAGAACAGTACCAGTTATTGCGTGTTAATTTCTCAGTGTGACGGATGAAGCTGCTTTGATGAACGCATCAATCTGAAATCTGCTATAATGGGCGACAGTTGCAGTCTGAGATCTGCCTCAGCGTCCGGCATAAATATATATTTATCTTTTGTCACACTGTATCGCAAAAATCAAGATTCACACAGGTAAGTGGTTGAAAAAAGTAGAAGTTTTCTACTGTTCTGAAGCTATACACTTCTTTCTTTCCGAAGTATTCCCTGTCAAAATGTAATATAAAATATTTGTTTTTTAAACAGTACCTCATATTAATAGTTTAATTTTCTTATACAAGAAAGTCGATAAAAATAACTACAACAATATACAAAATTCCCAAGAACTTATCAGCGTTTCGGGGGACCCCTGTCATGTCTTCGCGCAACCTCAGAGTTCTGAGAAGCCCACTTTGAAAACACTCCTTCCTCGTAACTGTCACAGTACTACGATGCGATTCACAAAAATACACATTATTCCGTCGAACACGACACTTTATTCCTTTCAACGCTACATGTTTCGATCGATAACAACCATCATCAGGCGTTCTCAAAAAAACCTTAAAAATCAAGGTAAAATGTTAATATTTGCGGCATCTCTTAAATATTACAAAATATTTATTACAATAAAATTGTAGTATTTGATAGTATTTCACACATGTATTCGGTTGTGTAACCAATAAGGTATTGTTTTAATTTGTTAGGATGCTAGTTCCTAAATTGGAAGTTAAAAATTAAAAGATTAATAATTAAACTTAAAATTCATGGGTAAAAGTCCACGTATTGATTCACATAATTGATTGACCACTTGTCTTGGTCATAGTTTTTCGTTGTGTAGTGCAGGTACTCTTGCGAGTATGATGGTAGATTTATTGCAGTAGATGTGTGCCAGGTTTTTGTATTCAGCGTGTCTAGCCCTCACTAGTTACTTCATCGTGCTATTAACACTTTACAGGTTTTTTCTTTGTTTTGAGTTAACCAATAAATCACGGTTAAAATCAGATAAAATTAACACAATTACAATCACTAAAATCTCATCACTAGTAAAGAAGTTAATTAAAAAAAGATGTACAAACAGCAACATAAAACCCGATCAAAACAATTTCTTATCTAAATATGAACCAACGTCTCTACAAACGAAATTTTTGGGTGAAAGGTAACAGCAAAAGTAGTAGCAGTAGTAGTAGTAGTAATAGTAGTAGTAGTAGTAGCAGCAAATTATATATATAACGATAACCGTCTAACCAACCGTGACTCGCACCCAGAATAGTATTCCTTAGTACTGCTAAGGGGATTATGTTGGCACCGGACTTCTGGAAGACTACCAGGTTTAGTATAATGAACTAGCACAGACCTGAATATGTTAGCCCACTCCAATGTCACTGTTCTTAAGTGACCGGACAACCCTAGCGAAGGAGGAACACGTACTTCTGCTCCACACCTTTAACATTAGTTGACTTGTATGGTCTCTATGTTTTGAGACTTGATGGTACGACATAAACGGACCATATTCCAATTCCACATTCATCCACAGTTCTCTAACATAATGATCAGAAAACATTTAACAAGCACAAAACTTCCCACGGTGTACAATGGTAAAACAGTTTTAATGAATGAACAAAAGGTTCAGAAGCCTGCGTGATATGACGGCAGTGACGAGTGACAAGGACAATGATAGGGATGGGTATGTAGTGATGGCATTACAGTCTGTGTCAGAGCATAACCAACGCTAATGAAACCCTAACACCACTAATATCACATTTGAATGATATGAAAGTTCATTTAGCACGGTATGACTCGTAATTAAAACAGGGAAACAATTTCAGGAAGTTCTGGAACGAGAACGTTAAGCCTTCATTAAACATTTCAAAATTATAATTTATAGATTATTACAAAATGCCATGTATTTGAAGTAAAACTGTTTTATACATGAGGTGAATAGGTCATTTAAGTAAAATAATAACACTGTGAAATCGAATTCCAAAGAATTATAATACAAACTCAATTGTCTGTGGTGACATGCAGTTTGTTGGTCGGACAATAGTCAGTGGAGCCAAAAATAAATGGAGAGAATTCTGAATTCATTCACTTGAAAAGAATCAGCCTTGTTAGGTCAGCATTCAATGGAGCAATTTAAATGTTTGTGGCGGCATAACATTACGCACAGTTATAGACAGCGATTGCAAATATTCAGCCACTGACAAGAATACTACCGCAAAAATTAACCAGTCAGTGTTCTGGATTAATGTAACATTTTAACCCTTTAAAGACGAAGCGTATCTGTTTTATATAAGGACCCAGTGCGTACCGCGCTGTAAACACTCTCCACTTCGGTTACAAAAACCAATCTCTTAATGTTTTATAAGGCAAAAGTTGCTGTTTGTTCTGAGATCCGTACAAAACACATAAACGCAATGTGGGCACCACGTAGAATTTTTTAATGTTAAACCTGGCGATATTTAAAGTTACCGCTACGCTTTAAAAGGTTAATATACGTGTGTTACATGCGAACGACCTTTTTGTTTTGGGTACAGATACAAAATGCAGGCCTTCACTCTTCTGGGTTGTTACGCAACGTATGTTGATACTTGATAACCGACGTGTCCGGAAGCCTATCGGTTTCATTTTCAAGGATAAACCAGGCTTTAACTGCTTGACCCTTGAAGATGTAAGGGCTGGCTGTCCCGAAACGTCGGTAAATAACTACCAAAAAACGTCGTGTAACAACCCAGAAGAGAGAAGACCTCATCTACATGTCGGTGGAAGCCTGAAATCTCGCGTAAAAATGTAATTGTCGTGTACAATTAGATGTAACAAGAACGTTACAGTAGGGGTCTCTACAAACCGTTCTTAGGCCATGAAAGACGGTACGCATCCCAGACTCCTGAATCATTAGTAAAGTACAAAGAGAAATGCAGATAGGTTAAAGAAAGGACCACTATCGAGACTAAATCAAACAATGACAGTTGAGAAACTACAATAGTTACGCAATGCTAAATGCATTAGTGTTCTATGCAAGCAGAAGAGAAGACACTACTACGAAGTACCGCGGGATGGAGAGTAAGTGATAGCATGACAAACAAGAACACAGACATATTAAAAGAAATAATTATTCTAGAAAGCTGAAGCAAGGACTTCTTGCGTGGAGCAACCGGCCATCTCAAGGCCGTTACATACCTAAAGAACCGTTAAAGACAGATCCCTCAGTTGACTCGCGATTAAATTGCGGACATGACTGGCACAGATGTATTTTATTGTGAAGAGAACATTCAGTTTTAAGTGAAATCCTTGCCATAAAGGCATGGCGCGTTCCTTCAAGGCGGATGGCCTCCACATGCAGAACACAGGGAACGACGTTATACGGACAGTTAACAATTCCTCGCTGTAAACAAACTGTCATATTGTGAAACTATGTGACAACATATTTTATTTTAACCGCAAGGATACAGAGACTGCCAAATTCAGACATTGAATATTCAAAAGGAGTAATGAAAGAAATGGAATTATTATTAATATTTATCACTTTTTTGTAGGGTATAAACAATTATATGCATGAAATAAACCACATTTCTTGGGTATAACATGCAGCTGTCCTATGGTTACAATTTATGGTAAACGTAATTTTATTTCCCACGATAAAATTTTGTAATTGCATTCCAGTATCTTACGAAGTGTATGTTCAGCGTCCAGTATGGCTGTTTTCTGTAGTTCCTCATTTCGTGCTTTCCCCGTATGGTGCTCAGAAATTTTTCTGAATGATAATGAGATGGTTCCAGTTGCCGCTACTGACACTGGTATCATTTTTGTTTTTACGTTCAACATGCGCTGTGTTCCTATGGTAAGGTTTTTTTAATTTAAGTCTATTAAACTTCGTGCTTGATAACATTTCTGGATCATAAATTATAATTATTATTAGTACTATTGTTATTTCTATAAAAAATCTCACCTTTCATTTATCGTGTACATTACACGCATTTCAATTCTTTCCGTCTTAAATAAATGTTGACAGGTAGTGGGCAGAATTACACTTGATAGGCATTCCGAAAGGCTCTGGTTCAATTCCAGACGCAGAACCCATAAAATAAATAAGAGTTTACGGTTCATCTCTTCTTATCTAGGTGAAATGAATTGGAACGACGAAATAAATCACAGAAGATTGTCCCGAAAACTCTTTTATACATAATGATGGATGAAAAGCGTACAGGGTGAACAAGAAGAGATTCTATATTTAGACATGTGTACAACTGTCCGGAGTCTTTAGGGTATAATGTATTGCACAGTGTAACCTACATAATGGGTAGGAAATGAAGCAGCACGAGTGGAAACAAAGATTTAGAACAAGACTTTACTCGTAACGCGTGACTCCTAGGGGAAACATTCGTATGAATAACCCATATACACGACACGTGAGGTCAAACCTTTACGCACGGGAAGTCACAAGAGAATAACTCGCTGTCCGTCCGTTACATGCCTGAAGCAGAGCATATCTACAGCAATTCGTAGTTTTCTCTAGAAATGCGACTGCATAATGCTCACAGATAAAGCATAACACGTAAATATTTCTTTTCTAATCCCGGGAAATCCTGCGGGAAATTACTGGAAAAACTTCTGTCTTAGACGACGAATAAAACGGTTAATTTTAGACAGTTTATTTTTATGAAACTTCGTTTTTATTCTCCCATACTTATTAATTTGGGTTTATATTAAATACTGACATTTCTAGCGTGTGGCACACATTCAAACTCGTGTTAAAAACACTTTGATGAAAATTTCCGTGCAGAATTTCCAGTGACTGAGCAATATTGTGGAGTGGTTAGTGTTCCTTCTTTGTGTTAGTGTTGTAATCGAAGGAAGTCTATGACGCGACGCCCGCTACTATGAGGGACAGTCCTTAAATTAATCATTTAATAATTCTTTATGGAAAGCTGTATCTTCAGGGAATTTAATGAAAAGTCTCACTAAATATGTCCAGGATATTTTAACTACCCATAAATATAACGTACTGTTCACATCTTAACAGGGAAAAATCAGCTATTGTGTTAGCTTGACGAAATCACATCTAAAGGACATACGTGCATACAAAAGACACAATGTTGGCATATGCGTTGTTAAAAGCAGGAAGTGGTAAAGTAATTTATGTACCTGACTTTAAATCTCGAGACTACACGTACATGGAGCTGACAAAAAGTTAACACAATAGCGAAAGGTAATCATACATCACGTGACTAATGAGGGCAAAAAATATGAAGGTTAAAAGTCTAAAAAACATATAGCAGATTATTTGTGAGTCTAGACTGAAGTTTGGTGATGAAATATAGGGGGTTAAAGGAAGACAGAAAATTATTAATGAAATTCCGAAGAAAGTTAGTAACAAAGTGTTACTGATTTCCAAAACTTCTGCAAAAGATACAGCAGAATGGGAACTGGGTTAAGGAGGTAGGAGAGGTTGAGATTTTAGGAAGTGTAGTAAAAATCTGGTACAAGATTTTCCAAACGAAGCAGGAGAAGTTAGTAAAGAGTTTTTACGAGCGACAGTTTGGACACTTTGTAGGCGAAGACTGGGCAGAAAGCTTGAGAGACGAATTAAACAAAACTCAGTTGGACGCATTTGGTGAATTTGGCAGGAGAAGGATGTAAGCCCAAAATGTCAGATTATTAAAACTCGATGAAGTGATAATCAAAGACAGAAGAGGATAATGAGACTGAAGGAAAGAAAAGGGAAATGAAGGTTATTGTGAGAACGAATAACAAAGATGTGTTGCAGTATGAATGAAACGAAGGGTAAAGTACGGTTTCGATTGATAAATTGTAAAGTGAGGATTTCGAGAAGAGGAGAAAAGGGGGAAGATGTCCCTGACCTAGATGAAGAAGAACGAGATGCACAGATTTTAGAAACGCGTGGAAATGCAAAGGTGGAGATAAAAACTTTTTAATTACAAATGATTACACATAAACCAGAAGCGTGTAAGAAATCAGTTGCACCGACATTACACAACTGAGAAATGCAGGTAAAGTTTTGTAAAATATAGTCTGAAAATGGTAAAACGAAACCAGAGAAACTGATACAAAGGGTTGAAGGCGAGGAAGAAAAACTGTTGTAAATAAGGATGGAGAGATTGGAGATATAAATATAACATGTAGCGTGATGAAAATTACATGATCGTGATATTTTCAACATAAACATAAACACGTACTACATGCACTAGGCCTATATTCAATAAAACACGTTTCAAAACTTACAGTCGTTAACTTCAGTATCTTGTTCTAGGGGTCATTCCCAGTTAGAAGTCGTACACACACACAGGCACGCACGCACGCACGTACGCACGTTACATTTTCAGCGGTTACCGTCCTACAGACAAATGCAAGTTGGCCTCACACAGCGTGACGCTGAACGATATCCCTGCTTTTAAACTTACAACTAAACGGAAGGCCACACTAACTTAGCAGTGCAGTGCATTGATTCTGTGGTTGATAACGGATCGGTGGTTATCGTCCACAACATTGGACACTCAGGTCTCCAGATGTCAAAACCTACATGTTTATGATGCCGGGACATATGAAAGGGCTGCTTGATCACCAACAGTTCGAAACATGTGAAATCTTGCTTTTTTTTTCGCATTTTAGATGCTGAAAACAACGTAATGGAAAACCTTAGAAGAATTTATGCAATCTGCATGCTTGATTTGCAGACGTGCGAGAAGACGTATTGATATAAGAGTGGCAGTTTTAAACATTTACTGTAACTCAACCACGAAACTTCCAAATCAGTTGATACTTGTCTGCCTGTTCTTACACTTTCAACACTCAAATAATGATGCACCTCAAACGCCCAAGTCTCAACCTGTGTTTCTATGATCTTTTTACCGTGAATGACGAAACATTTTCCAAATGTTAAGATACTAAGCTCTGTATCATTCTTTATATTTATTTAATTATCACAAAGGTCTCTTAATTCTACACTCCAACACAATCCATAACACAGGCTGATGATACTATATTACCCCACAACCATTTTTATTTCCACTTTAAAATTAAAATAACTCTGTGGACATAATAATCACGGAGTCTTCACAGTCCTATTCTTTATTTTTATAAAATGAATAGTGTTGTACAGATGACGTAGATGTTTTGTTCGTACCCATTGTGGGGCACAAAGGGGTGTGCGTCGAGCGAAATAAAATATCTCTGATATATTCTGCACGTGCTTACAGCAACTATCTAATCAAATAAACGTATTCGAGTAAAGACCGCTATGGTCCATCTCAAAATATTATCTAACCCATAACTCAGTTCCATTTTCTACAAATAGAATAACTGAAACTTTATACTGGTGGCACTGTGCTTATACGCTTCGAAAGGTACACCTGTAGGAGAGAAATATGGTGGATGCCTGAATAGTTGTGTTGCCATTATGAAGAGAAATTAAATATTAAAATGCCAACCACTCTCTTTACTGCAGTGTGGAATACATTATGGAATGATCTGTGAAATTATTTATACCAGCATGGCTTTTGGCATAGTTGCCGCGGTCCGAACAGACATATCCGCGTACTCTTTCGTTGCCACTAGGGAATTCTGACGCAATACGGGAACAATATCCAGATACCTCACTATTCTCTCTCTGTATGTGCATGCACGTACAGACACATATTCAGTCAGCGTCCTGCCTTTGCTCATTGGATTGGATTGGACCGTGTAAGAGACGATGCGAATCGCAACTGATTCATTAATTTTGCTTACTATTCAGTTAGTACCGCAGGTATGCTCTTTTATTATCAATTTACGAAGAGATAAAAGGACAGATGAAAAAATCGAATGCAAACATGCTTTTGCCACTATAACTGAGCGCAAAAAAAATATTACTACATGTTCTTATTTCTGTATTCAGTTCGGCCACGAAAAATGATACTTTCTGATGGGGATGGGCATTGAAGGAGACTGCAGGCGCTTTGCTATTCACAGCTTCAGTTATGCTAACCGCATTCGTAAGTTACTTAGCGTAGAACAGAAAGCGTCCGTTTAAAAGGACGTGTAATTTACACTACTGCAATCTGATTTTTTCTCGCATTCTCTTCATATTCTTCAACGTGCCACTTAGAACACTTTTTACCTCAGATGTTAAACAGCGAATGATTCAGCGATTGCGAATGTACCCGGGGGCAATGCGGAATGTTGCAGTCGCATGCAAGGAATTAATCGCATAATATTTGTGTCCAGACTGAAACAAGTTTCGAGAAATATGAATTTAAATAACTTGTATTTCGAGAAATTTTCTAATTAAGATACTCCTCTACACGTGGCTAGTACGTACACAGCACATTAGCGTTCTCACACACACCCACATACTCTTTTACACGTAAGCCTATATACTGTACAGTAGGCGAAACCCAGCTAGCTGTTACTTTCAACTGACTGGCTCGTACGTCATTTATGGGTATTAGGTAAGCAATGACTGAGTTGAGAGGCAAAAGGTCTAATTTTAAACAATGGAGTGCGTGACTGTCCAGTACCTCCAAAGGTGCAACCCCAAATTTCGACTAGAATTGTCGAGAAAAACCGTAGTAATTTTAAAAAGCCGTTTTCTGTCCAAATCATAGCGACCTTATTAAGGCGATCACAAACGATATGTGACTTCAGGCTCTAAATGCAGAGACTTGTACTTTTCTTTTTCTGCGATGCGACAGAGTGAAACTGGTAGCATGGCTACATGGAGTGACGACCCACAAGAAATAAATGTTCAGAGGCGATATGGCTGTACAAAGTGACAGGCAGTTCAGTAGCAGTTTTTGTTTCTTGCCCATTCTACAATCAAGAAAGACATTAATTTTTATGGAAGAAACAATTTCATTGTAGATCAAGGCACCCAAACAAACAGGCAGTGTAAAATATTACATAAATATTTACACTTCTCTCGTCTGTCGTCTCGGTCTCTGCTTCTGTGTCTTCCTGTTTCTCTTCAGTTGTCTTCTTCTTGTGTTCACCTCATATTGCTTCTCTTCAGTTTCCCACCACAACTTGCCTGCACGTTCATTCAGTAAGGGTTCAGAAGCTTGTTTGATATAATTTGACGAAAAAAAAAAAACAAAGTTCTCTCGGTTTGAGAGGGATGCGAATTGGCAGTAACTCTGCTTGTACCACTTTTGTGAAAAAACATTAATTTCATTCTCGTCTTTCTATAATATCCGGCAGAAACAAAAAACGAGGGGTTCCAAGAATGAACTCTGGGAGCAAGTGAGTGTGGTACACTGCGCCGCGCGATCAACGTTCCACAGGCACTGGAGTGGAAGATAATGAGTACGGAGCGTGCATTTGTCAAAGTAACATCCTGCCTGTTGGTGATGAACGTACTAAAGATGGAAGCAACAAAGGAATGGTGATGGGAAGACGTGTGGTTAATAATATGAGGCCATGATAGGAAAGGCAGTATGAATATATAAACAGAGGCGATGTAACAAAGTAGATGAGCAAAAGTGAAAAAAGGAGAAACTTCAATCTCGCATATTTTACACGAAAGAGATATATGATAAAGTGAGAAGGCTGCCATAGAAGAAAGAGAAATAACTGGCAGTATGAGCAGAGGAGAAAATGAAAAGATAAAATTATTACAAGAAGAGTTTTCCTTAAAAACATGCACAGGAAAGGACAAGAAACGTGACCCATGAGTTTCATACATAAAGACAGCGAAGCAAGAATGTCTTGCATCTTTCTTTACACAAGTTAGTGGACTGTTTGAACGTGAGGCAGTGACGTCACACCACCGGCTACCAAACTTGAATACGTTTTCACTGACTTCTAAAGGGGCGAAAATTTTAAGAAACACATTGTTAACATGAATGTATGAATGAAATGAGACTCATTATGGAAAGAGAATAAATTCCTACATCTAAATGCCAATTAAGAGATCCTACAAAGCAAACTCATAATATATATAATTGCTTAATTAGTCTATTTCAACATGTCCTTAATTATCATTCCTTGAAAGATGCTTCTGTCCAAGGTAAAAATACTTCCATTCAGTACGTCACAAGAATTAAAAGAATTTAAAAAGCTTTACCTTCAGTTTCAACAGGGTCGATATTACAGTAGAAATGTTTAATGTACTGAACCATCCGCGTGCAAAACTTAAGTTTTATGATAGACACATTGTACAACAGGAAAATATTGCAGGGACAGGTATGGCAAGTTGAGTTAAGTTTTGAAATTAATCTTTTTATTCCTTTAGCCTTACACACCATCGCACATCCAGAAAGTATATAAATATAAAGATAACCCAAAAGTGTATATAAATTATGAGAAATTAATAGACGTTTACCATTTATTAACGTACGCTGTATGTATTAGAAAAAGTGTTTGATTTATCCGCTAGACAGTAAAGTCAAACTGAAGATCATACATACTAAGACCACCAGAAGTCGCTACAGTGGAGAAAATGCACGAAGGTTTGGGGTTTTGAGTAACATTATTTATAAGATTAATACATGTTTACAACCAGCGAGAGAACTCCTGAAATTACACGCAGTAAAAACTCAGAATATATTTGCGTGCTGTAATTAACTAGCTTATGCAACGTCATAATACTGATAAAGCTAATGAGCCGCTCGTAATTGCGAAAACGTTCAAGAACTTAGGAACCGCAGTTATCCATTCGGTTATATCAAGATGATGTGAAGACTGGACAGGTAGGTTGGTGCCTGCCGCCATTCAGTTCGTGCACACGTATCTAAATATCGACATACAAATGCTATACACGACTGTGATTCTATTCAAATATATAATACGTATTCTACTTAAGAACTAAACATAGCATCTGCAAAGGAGGAAATTTTCTTAAGGTGCCTCATCCCCGTTTTAGTTTCAGTACCAGAATGAAAGCAACATCTAGTCGGTCGAACACAACACACATTATTAATATGTTCAAAAACAGCTACATATTTCGGCCAAAGTAAACAGCCATGATCAGGCTGCACTCATAAGAAAGTGAAAAGTAAAACTTACAACTGTGATTTATTAACTCGAGACACCAAACTTCACAATGTTATAATGCTAATGTAATCTAAAGTGATGCAAACATAATATGGTGAACTTCGAGATCTCAACCTAATAAATTTCAGTCGTAAGTTTAACTTTTTACTTTCTTTCGAGTGCAGTCTGATGATGGCCAATTGCTTTGGCCGAAACACGTAGCGCTGAAGTGGAGAAACCTGGTCTTCCGGGATGCGAAGCTGTGTAGCGGGGCTAACAACCAATTAGATCGAAATGTTTTTTTAATTTTACTTTATTTTATGTGTTTTATTCATAAAACCTGAAGAGTAGGCATGCCTTTAAAACTCTAGGCGCAGATACGCGGATTATAAAAAATGTGTTGAACAGACACAGGGTACGAGGACAGTGTATTGGATTCAACAAGCTTATAATGGACTTCGATGGCGGAATTCACGCCTTTATACCATCTGGTAATTTCATTTTCGGAATGAACTTGAAATTTCACGGTAGATTCTGGGGTTAGCTAAAATTGTATGTGTTTTATTTTACTACTTCCTGCGCATTGTTAGATTTCTTTTGATATCTGTAAGCCTACAGACACTCTTAACACCAATTACTATTAATTTAACCAGTAAAATAATGTTATTTGCAGGTCAGTGACGAGTCGACAATATCCACGCAAGCACAACAGTTAACATTAAATATCGTTCTAACCACTGGAAGGTACTTGAAGCCGACACTGTTGTAACATAAAGTACGCTGTTACACTGACAAATATTGATTATCGATCTTATCAGCAGGCTGCATGGCAGACAATTACAAATTGAGACAAACATGCGCATGCATAGCGGTTTCCAAGACAAAGACGGATAAAACTGTGGAATACTGTTTCAGTGTAAGGGAAAAACATGGTACAGTTCTATTGTAAGTACGGGGGGTGGGCCAAACAGTCTGATTTACCATTATGATATCAATTCTACAGGGATGTAACATCAGTGTCAGTGAAATGTAAGACTGTAAATTCGATGTTTGTGACCCACGTGTTTTGATTATAAAACCCCATCTTTTAAATATGAGGAAGAGAGTGTGAAGGTACGGATATATTTTCTTCGTTTCCGGGTAATACAAATATGTATTATCGATTGTATATTGTCTCAGATGATGACAAGCTGGCCACCAATGTAATGCTGGTAACAATTGTGCACGAGACATTCGCGGACTCATTAGAACTATTATCCTAGTAATAACCTGTAAGACCATAAAACGCTCAAAATAATATCCGGTAAAACAACGATGTTCAATCCGGATACCTCGTAAACACAAGTCTATTCACGTAAACGCTTTTTTTGACGGCGCTTCAACTGTTACAACTAGTCTTAAGACTAACGAGTAATTTTTTCTTAACCTAAAATGCTACGTTTAAGCTTAATCTAAGAGGTCAGCCAGTGGCATTCCTTAGTTTTTGGCATGTGTAGTTAGACACGTTTTTCTTGCATTTCATTATCACAACTATCCTTTTTTCACTAGCACTTTACACTAACTCGAAAGGTTTTACCCGCTTAAGCCTTCTGACTATATCACTGTTGTCCAGGAGTTGTACAGCCTCGACACTGGTGTGTTGGTGGAGCCTATCCCAGCCTATGTATCTTGTACTGTCCGCGGTCACCCTGACCGCGGACAGTACAAGACACCTCTCAACGGAGGATGAAAGCAAAGGCAGATTCTCACTTAACTGTATAAGTGCATCCAACAGTGTAACAGACTCTTCTCCCTGAAGATGACCCAGCAGGGTCGAAACATGTAGGAGCTTTTTACGAATAAAGATTGTATGTATTTTGGTGCATTAGTTGGTGAATATTATTTTTGTACTACGTGTATATTATACAGGCCTATACGGATGCAAGCACACCTACATGCATACCAACATACATACGTAGATACCGGTACATACATAAATACAGGCTACAAGCGAACATAATATGCACACATTCATACACCACTCGCATATCCGTTTCATAGGCACCATTCCCTACCACCCTCTCCCACAGCGTGAAATGAATCCACAGCGGTGAGTAGCGGCGGAGGCAAAGAGTGGATAAAGGCATAAAATTTTCCAAAGTGGTAGAGTTGAACGTGTTCGGACTGAAAACGAGGCAGTGCAAATACATAAAGTAATGGTTGGTACGATATGCACAGAACCGGACGGCAGAGGCACGAGAGGAAATTACAGCTACAGAAAATACCGACACATAAAAGTAAATAAATGTTACTAGCTACTCACTCTTATGCGAGGCTCCAGCTTACCCTGTCTGTCCACGTTTACATGTGACAATATCAAACTTTATGCTTTGTTATTTCCGACGCTCATTTACTACAATAAACAACTGGTTTTAACGTAGTTTCGGTTAGAGTAAACACGAGAGGGGGGCAAACATTCCAGGCAATCATGTCCAGTTACGTTCATGGCCACCTGTTTAACACATTCCTCGCAGTGAATTCCACATGCTGTCGCACGTGACAAGCCACAAGATGTTTCAATTAAAGCAGAATAAAACATAGTAGTATTACACACACACACACACACACACACACACACACACACACAGAACCTATTTATGTACGGGATACGGCGAGTAATACTGAAAAAATATCTATCAGTCCATTAATAGACTCAGTTAATGCAGCGATTACTTCGTCGCTAACACATTAATTCGCTTAACCTTGTTTTTCTGAAACATTCTTTGTTCTCAAAATTTTCTGGTCTCAGAAGTTCATAACGGTACGAAAGGCAGAGAGAAAGAAAGTATTGAAAATTCAGCCGCTTCATCACCTAATACCAAGCAAGCTGTGTCTAGCAGTCGTAATTCAAAGCCCTATTTGAGAAACTCCTGGTTCATACATCAGCAGGGACGCTAATTATCCTGACTGATGTATCTTCGACTTTTCCCTCAATCCCTCAACCAAAGTACATGGACAGTATCGCTGCTATGCCACGAACACTTTCTTCAACATCTTTTGTCGGGTTTGTTGTTTACTTATTGTGGGCACCATGTAGAATTTTTTAATATTAAACCTGGTGGTACGTAAAGTTACCGCTAGGCTTTAAAAGGTTAAAAGAGCTTATGGGAAGGTTACGGTGTAATATGCATTTCACTAGTTTACATCCGAATCGTTGACACTTCTTGAACTAAACTAAGCGTATTCCAGAAACGAGTCAAGACGGACAAAGTAAGTGGACGGTAGCAAACGTAGCATAACGGTGGACTTCATTGCAAAGTATTAATTGAGAGATAAAAACAAGGAGGTTGAAATAGGCTGGGCCAGTGATAGGTATGGCAAGGAAGAATTTGGTGGGGAAGCTGGAGAAAAGAGACAAAGTGTCAGACCTAGGTGTAAATGGTAGTAAAGAAATAATAGGTTGTGTACTGGATTAAACTTTTAAAGCCTAGCGGTAACTTTACGTACCACCAGGTTCAACATTAAAAAATTCTACGTGGTGCCCACATTGCGTTTATGTGTTTTGTACGGATCTCTGAACAAACAGCAACTTTTGCCTTATAAAACATTAAGAGATTGGTTTTTATAACCGAAGTGGAGAGTGTTTACAGCGCGGTACGCACTGAGTCCCTATATAAGACAGATAAGCTTCGTCTTTAAAGGGTTAATATGTCTCAGAACACAGGCCAGTGACTGGCTCTTCATAACATGAAGCTTTTTGTTGCATCAAGCGCTACAGTTTTCTTGACTAGCTGACGAACTTCTAAATTCTGAAAAATGACGCCTCTACAAGAAATTACTTCACGGACCCATTAAGCGCCACAATTATCAAATCCATCTACCTTCAAATGTTTAGGCTGCTGAATGTGTCTCGCTTTCAGTGAATTTTAGCCTATGCAGCTAACACCTACCGATGATAGTAATGACTTGCTGCATTGTATCCATGTCTTTTGTCTACGACAGCACTGTTAAAGACAGGCTATGCCAGATACGAGGTTCTCACAGCCGCGTTACTGGGAATTTACGTCTTCTGGGACGTGACGCTAACCCAGCCAATCAGCCAGCCGCATAGCGTCACATCCCATAAGACCTGAATCTGCAATAACATATTAAAATTTTCGCCTGTGTATAAGCTTAAACGACCTACATTGTGACTAAAACGACTAAATTAAATTGATTAACACGGAAAAGGTTTTGTAGTCAATACACTTCTACGTGTGTGCAGATACTCAGACACGAAAGAATGCTGATAAAACATAATTAGTTTTAATGAAATGAAATTATTGCGTGCGTATTTGAATACACTCGACGTCAAATAAACAGATAACGGGGATCTGTATGTATTGCGAATTAATGACAGGCTTTGGCTACTTACAGGAGGGTGGAATAATCATATGTGGATCACAGTTTCAAGACACCTGTCGAATGAAACAAACACCTTGTACAAAGCACTAAACAGCAGGATAGGATGAAAGACAGAAAGCATGATGTAGGCAGTCCGTGTGTTAACATGCCAGTACAGAGAAAGTTTGAAATACTCAAAGATCGTGAACAATACTGCAACGGTCTTCTGCAATATGACGCCATGTAGTATGGTTTAAAGGTACAGACGTTTCGGAGGAACGCACCTACCGCAACTACACCGTGTCATAATTCAGACCATAATCTTCTCAACGACGAAATTTAACTAACCGTACATATACATAGCTACTATTCGGGTAATCAAATCGAGAATGAGATGGGCGGGGCATGTAGCACGTATGGGGTAAAGAGCGGTACATACAGGATTTTGGTGGGGAGACCTGAGGGAAGGAGACCACTTGGGAGACCTTGGCGTAGATGGGAGGATAATATTAAAATGGATATTCAAAACGTGGGATGGGGCATGGACTGGATTGAGCTGGCTCAGGATAGGGAGAAGACGCGGGCTCTTGTGAATGCGGTAATGAACCTCCGGATTCCATAAAATGTGGGGAATTTCTTGACTAGCTGAGAAACTGTTAGCTTCTCAAGAAGGCCTCTGCTCCATGCAGTTAGTCAGTACATATAAACAGCACTTTATTTAACCCGAAGTAAACAGAATAACACAGAAATCTCTCTCAAGCTGCAGTCCTTTGCATCAGTCGGTGTATGTGATTGGTTGCTATCTGGGGGAGGGTGTCTTTACGCTACAAAGAAAAATTAAGCGTCCGACGTGCAGTACTGAGAAACAATTGGCCTATAGGCCTATAACGTGTACGTAGTCCTTATGAAGTTAGGGTCGGACATGTTGATCACGGTGTAAAATGACCTGCTCCAGACACTTCACAAATCAAAACGTCTGAATACCTTTCTCTTCATTTAACTTACACCTTCGAACAGTTGGTTTGGATTGTTTCTTTCCAACAACGTATAGACCACAAATCGTCAGTTGTGGGACTGTGGGTTCGAACCCCGCCGAGGGGCATGAATATCCCTTGTCAGCGTTGCGTCTTTTCAGGTAGAGGTCTCTGCGACGGGCTGATCACCTTTCCAGAGAAGTTCCACCGAATGTGGTGTGTCTAACTGGGCTGTCATGAAGCCTAAATAATGAGGAGGCCCCGGTCCAATACGGGCTGTTGCGCCACGAATAATCATCAGTTCTCTCTGCAATACTACTGTGTAGATAATGTCACTGTATCAGAATCTACAAGGGAATGTTTTATAATTAATTACCTCAGTTCTTATGGAGTAGACGGGAACCGGCTCTGAGTAGTCCAACAAAATCCGTGTCAACTACGACAGACTGAGCGAGTATTCTGACGCAGCGAAGCAGTCGATCAATTATTAATATAGGCAGCCAGTTCTGTGACAGTGTGTAAAGTAACACATTACGGCGCAAGTCACAATACATTAACAACACAAACAGCACGATGACGCCATTACGCAAACAACGTATTTCAAAACAGGTGAGACACTCCTCTATGATGGATAATAAATAAAGGATTTGATGAGAAATAGTATAGTACATCAAGATGTAAGTTCATACCTTTACGCCTACAAATGATATTACACAATCTTACCGTGTTTCATCATAGACTTAGTTAAATAATGGTGTAATGCGTTTCTACATAATTAAAACAAGAGAAGGGTTTTGTTTTCGAACGATTTTCAACCCTTCTCTGAAAGATGTTTATTTTGTGTTTTACTTTGCTTGCTTTTACTTCCAGAAAGACGATAACTTTATAAAGTAAGGCAGATTAATTAAATTATCTTATGACGATCACAGAAAATGACGAGAAGGTGATTTAGGGTACCAAAGTGATGAACGGAACATTCTGTAAAGTTGCAGGACTCTTTACGTAGGCCTACAGGACACGGATAAATAAAATGAGTTGAATTAACTACAATATTTATAAAAGCCAAAACGAAGATAGTGGTTGGATATTATCCTGTTACTTTATAACACTCATATCCCCAGTGTCCGTTCCCTTGGAATTTCTTCTCTCAGGGTTCGATCCGGTGCTTACCCAGCCTCTTAGTCATTCCATTCATATAACATAGGTTCATGTGGGGCGGGGGATGAAATCAAAGTCGGAGAGATAGGCCGGGCATGCAGTACGTATAACCGAGACAGCAATGTTCACACAAAGATAGAAAAAACCACAGAGTCTAAACCACGTGGATCAGAGAGACGCAGGTAGAAGAAATGACACTTAAATGGAGTTTTAAAGCAACAGTATGAGAGAATGTGCACAGGATTAGCCTGGTTCAGGACAGGCCCAGCGGCAGACTCCCGCGAGCGCCAGTTTCAGTTCCATGACAAGACGGGTAATTTCTACACATGCTGAGAAACCATCAGCTTTTGAAGAAAGGAGTATAATAAAACGCTTGCTATAATGCGGTGCAGAATCTTTTGTCTTCCAGGTTGGTATCCAAAAACAAAAAGATTAGGGTATACAAAACTGTAGTTTTGCCTGTTGTTTTGTATGGGTGTGACACTTGGTCTCTCACACTGAGGGAGGAACAAAGACTGAGGGTGTTCGAGAATAGGGTGCTGAGGGGGATATTTGGGGCTAAGAGGGACGAGGTGACAGGGGAGTGGAGAAGACTACATAACGAGGAACTTAATGACCTGCAGTCATCACCAAATATTATTCCGGTAATCAAATCGAGAATAATGAGATTGGCGGGGCCTGTAGCATGTATGGGAAAAAAGAGATGTCCACACACGATTTTGGTGGGGAGACCTGAGGGAAGGCGACCACTTGGGAGACCCAGACGTAGATGGGAGGATCATATTAAAATGGATCTCCAAGAAGTGGGATGGGGCATGGACTGGATTGAGCTGGCTGAGGATAGGGACAGGTGGCGAGCTCTTGTGAATGCGGTAATGAACCTCCAGGTTCCATAAAATGCGGAGAATTTCTTGACTAGCTGACAAACTGCTAGCTTCTCAAGAAGGCCTCTGCTCCATGGAGTTAGTTAGTTAGTTGGTTGGTTGGTTGGTTAGTTAGTTAGTTAGTTAGTTAGTTAGTTAGTTAGTTAGTTAGTTAGTGAGTTAGTTAGTATAATAAAATGTGTTAGTTTAGTATCATTTGTTGTGTTTAGTGCCGTTTCAGTTCCGTGTTTTATAAGTATGGAAACGGGCTGAACACAGTGGAACACAGTATTCGAATACTGACACCTGGCTCCACGGCCCGAAGTATCAATTTTACAATAACGTTCGGTGACGCGTGTAAGTCAGTGAACTGAAGTTTGTTTGGTCGCAAGTGGAAAATAAATGCTAAGGGGCGAGGACTGACGTCTTCGTCGGCGTGCAGCAGTATAACACTTCTCAGGGTCAGAATGTTGCACATCCCGCCAGGGAAATAGCAATTACTTAACGAATCAGAATTTTATGATAAAGATAAGACTCTGCTATGCAAATACTTCTTATAACAATGTTTATCAAATATGTCTTCAGGATTTGACGGCGACAAAATTGTACGAAATCTTCTCGGGCTGATAGCTGTGTCAATTGTTTACAAACCTCCGATGTTTCAGAGACAGACTCCGTCTCCGTCCTCAGGGAAAGTGACCTGGCACTTTCCCTGAGGATTAGTAAAACACCGTAAAACTTTCTGCAATGGTAATAAACACAGTATCTGTGATTTTAGGCAGAGACATTCTGCCTTCTGCCTTTCGGAGTAAACTAGACATGTTTATTTAACGACGCTGCTAACAGCTAAGATTACACATCGTCGTTGGTACTCGTAGCTAAATAACATATCAGTACGGAGCACTGATTGATGCACAAAAATTTAACTACTACGAGAAAAACTTGTCCCAGTGTCCCTTCATGCACCACAAATACCACATCGAATGACCTGGAATCGAACTCTAAACCCTTCAAAAGAGGCCACCGAAAAAAGCGCCTAAGGCATAGCACTGCCCGTTATACATCAGACGTTTAAATGAGAGGCGGAAGACTCTACAAAATCCGTCGCTGAAAAGTCTGTATTCGTGAATAAAATTATGAACATGAAGCAAAACAAGTGGCGTCGTATTTTGTACCTTGATAGTAGACGCAAATTTTTGGACACCGAGTACTGAAAGTGGGACGCATACGAAGGTGTAGCAATAAGTCAAACTCAGCTTCACGTTTGTCTTACGCGAGTACCATTAGACTGTCTGCGTAACGGACAGACATATGGGACCATCCTCTATGATTAATGGTCTCCTTTTCAATTTCGCTTCAGTTTCTGAAACCTTCTCACTCTTATGTTTCCATGAACATTTTTTATTGCGCTGATGTTCTACAAGAAAAGTAATCATGGGAAATTCTTCTTTACAGGCCACGATTATGACTCCATTACCACAAGAAGAAACGAAATGGACTGACACAGCGGTAACGCTCTAGACTTTTCTTCAGGATATACCGGGTTGAAATCTCTGCCGGGTCATAAGTTTTCTTATATACTTCGTGATTTTCCTCAGTCTCTGCACAGCAGTGTTTCCAACCCACGTTTTCTCAGAACATCGCTGGGATTTCGCGATAATTCTTGAAATAAACGAAAACTGTTATTAAATGCCGTGAAAATTTCCAAATATCCCCCTAAATATGGCGGCAATTTCTCTCCGGAAATTGAAATACTGTAGTTACATCCGTGTACTGCAAGTAATCTATTTCTTTCCTTGCAAACGTTTTCATAGGTGGGGGGTTCATCGCGTCGTAAAAAAATATTTTATGGGGTCCGCCATGGAACAAAGTTGCAAAACACCGCTCTAGAAGAACGGAATAAATTACGGGTCAGTACCTACTGGCTTCGATGCACGCAGGCCTTTCACAGGCCCTTCGTGTCCCTTAAATTGAAGTCCAAGTCATAAGAGCCCTGTCCTTTTAACAAAGTTACGGATCGTCCCCAGACTTACATTCCTAACGCTCGCAGGGTTCAGAAAGAAGGATCCCACATAACAATGTTTGCTCCAGACAAACGCTGATATTGTATCTCGGCTAGGTTACGGCGGTTTTATTCCAAGTACTGTATAAATCTGGGAAAGCGGTGGCGCAGTTGGTTGAGGCACTGCGCTACAAGGCGGCAGGTCGCGGGTTCGATTCCCGAAGGTGTCACTGGATTTTTCATTGACATAATCCTTTCTGTCGCACTGTGACTCAGACAGTAACAGAAATGAGTACCAGGAATATTTCCTGAAGGTAAAGGCGGCCGGTGCGTAGGGCTGACAACCTTACCACCTTCATGTGCCGACTGTCTAGAAACCTGGGAGCCTCGACCTCCTGGAAGCCTCAGGGCCTGTCCAGGCCTGTAATGGGACTGCTTTACCTTTACTGTATAAATCATTATTCTTCAATCATCCTACCATTCCACTCTGGCAGAGTGCGAATTACTGAGAACGTTATAAAACAACACTATAAATGAAGCAGACAAATGAGTGAGATTAATTACTGCCCTGGGAACAAAAGACAATTAATTCTAATTATCTTATTCACACAGGCCTATATCTTCAGCCTGAGGGCAGAAACACGACACTGTACAACAGAACATAGAAAACACGTCACCAAGCAGTAATAACACACAGACAAAGAAGGAAACGTAGAATGGCCACAGCTCTTAAGTATGAAATACTGTTAATAAATTAATAAGAGAAAAACATAAAAAGGCGAACAGTACGGATAATAAAACAATCTGCGGAACATGCGTTAAATTCACCATAAATAAAGACGTGCGTTAATTGAGACTATAATACTGCATGACACTGCAGAAACTTGACAGGAACAGTGATTTAAGGGGAAATGGAACGTATGACGATGGCTCGTGCAACACTGCAACCAGTTAAATACTGTACTGTTATCATGACTGAAGGTTTTATACAGCTTGACTGTAACTAATGCATAAGAGCCGTTTGCTTCACTCTTTGAATTAGCTACAAAAACGGATATCAAACTGTTTTCCAAGACTTTATTGAAACCACGAGAATTACTTCAAACAGAGGTCTGAACATTTTCAGTCAGAAGTGTGAACGTACTGAATTAAAATTAATAACATACCAGGGCTGTAATTGAAGGAAACAGTGTGAATGAATAAGGAAAGAGAAACGAACTTCAGAAATAATTTTTACCATGTTCGACTGAATTCAGCTCAACAGCAAAGCAACTGCCTCAAAATTCAATTTTCTTAATATTAACATCCATTATGTAGTATCATTTTAAAAATAATTTCTAAAAGGTATTTTAAATTCAGCTCACTTACACAGCACTGTGTGTGGAGAAAGAACACACCATATTTTCTTGTACTGGCCATCTTCGCAGGCTCGAAAACGAGAACTTTCTGAAAGCCATATTGGCCTTCGTCTTCAGGTGCAACGGGGAGAGGGAGAACCGACTTTGATAGGCCACTTAGTACGAGCGAGTCTCCAGCCATGGACACCAGACGTCGTAACGATCGTGACCATCAATCATTGTCAGAAACCTTTAAACTTGAAGAATCATTTTCCCTAACAGCCACACATTCAAGCACTCGACTTCTGCTATAGCCATCTCGATAATGAATTAATTTATATGAAATTCAAATTAGTGACTCCGCTGCTAGAAACACTGCACGCAATAAGTCGTATAAATAAATCAGAACAAACTTAAAACGTCACAATTTTTAGAGCATGCAGATTGGTAACCATTGTCTCTCTAATACACAATTCAACAACACGGAAGCCATGCCATATCTCAGGCGGTTAGTTGCCGCATTTCATAGCAGAGGGCTGGGTTCGATATAAGGCCAGTTTATACGGGATACGAGGTAGACAGGGTGGCAATGGAAGATATTTTTTTTCCGCCTATCCCTGTTTATTCATTCATTCACTTTTTCACCCATCCGCCCATACACCCATCCACTTACACCGACACTATAGGACCTTGGCCATCAAGGCGGTTGTTAAATAACGCACTTACAAAAGCAATATCTATACACTGCAATCTGGCACTGCCCTGAGATAACGCGCCAACGTGAAAGAAATGTAACACCACTGCTACCCCAGAGTTAAGTTGGCCTGCACTTAGCTTACGTAAGAATGCCAGTAAAGGCTGCTTACAGATGACAGTATCAATTTTACGAACGCTGTTTTTGTCAGTATTGAATGATATGGTTCTAAGTTAGCGGCACCAACATCAATAATTTGTTATATTCTCGCAATCGTCCGCTCTGTTCTTGAAGTTAAACCACATAATTTGGAGAAACGGCGATCTTGCGCCAGCATTCCAAATGAGTGTTTATTGAGTTTACGGCAAAACACTTGTAACCGTTTTCTGATACTGTAGAGTTCACGTTAATCATACTTTCAAGTGTCAGCACCGTGTTAAATGGACCGTTTCTGACGTTTCGAAGGAACACTTTGCCCCCTTTTCCGTGTTCAAATGAATAGGAAGAGTATGCACACTAGGAGTCTCACGATGGAAGCAGTATGCTCCCCCGATACGTCGACAACTCATCCGAATCCCACACGGTAAGAACACCCAACAGCAGTAGAGGCTTCAACATTGAACCACGCCTGACAGTTCCAAAGTCAGTAAATGCAGAGCACACCGTCACTTATTGCACTATATTATTCTGCTAAAGACGGTGCCAACTCATTTCAGTAACATCCAGCAAATAAACACCGTGACACAAAGGCAGAAAAGTCATTTTAAAATAAGACTGAAATAATTACACATATCATCAGCATATTATTAAAAAATCTTATAATTATATACTTAGGTGACCAACTCACTTGGTTAAGTGTCACATGAATTACACAACTGTCGTTTAGTTACACAGTATAATGGTATAAGGGTTCAATCGTGCACCTCTATAATCACACACCAAGCAATATGACGCCACTGTCTAAAATCACACAACACAACATTTTTCCACTAGTTTTCGACAACATAGGAAATAAGATGAATTTCCCTAAACTGGGTAACTGATCCCAAAAATAACGTTTTAAGTAATATCGTTACTTATACATCTATTCATTAACACAACACTACATTCTTAGGTGATACAGAACATCTAGACTCCAAATCTGCCAACACTCAATACGCGCTGCTTAACTATACTTAAACATATGTGTTAAAAACAGTATGAGGGTTTTCTTCAGACATGCACAATTTCACGTCAACATTTACCATCAGCGTATCAAAGTAACCAAATACAGTAATTTCTTGTTGTGTTAGCACAACGTCGTTGGCATGTTTCATCTGTACCATAATTAGTTATATTTCAAGTAGTCGTCCGTAATTAGAAAATTCAAATGGCAATGTAGAGTGCTTCAGGAACTGCAATACATTCGTGTTGAACAAGTTAATCCATATGCAAGAAACGAGACACGCGCTCCAATAAAGAAAGTCAGGCGCAGGCCTTCAATATTTGATGACTAGGCCTTTGAAACTGAGGAACTGCAAAACGCAGATCCGCCTTAGAACACACGCAACTCTCTCCAAACATCAATAAGGGAAGATGGAATTTATTAACGGCAGTATACTCAGGCAAAACACAACATGTACCGGCCTTGAATAAAACAGAAATAAATGAAATAAAGTGAAGGGCCAGACGCGTGCCGATCTAGAATCGAGTATTTTAAAGTAAACGTGCGTTACAAACACTAAATTTTGGCGTCTACTGACATGTAATTTCGAAACGAGTCTTCAAAATCCTCTCTCTTATCACAATGCGCATGCGTCAGTAGAGTTCGACAAGCTTAAGAAAAAAACCTCTCAGAATAACTGTCCCTGACGTCTGTTATTTAAATACACTACTGTCAAACATATATGACAGGTTACAGAAGTTAACTAATGCAGTTCAGCGTATGTAAATATACGTGTGTGCTAGCTATATAACTGTACTTCAAACAAGAACAACCAGTTTACGCGCTGTCGCCATATTCGTATTCTGCGACAGACACAAAAAATAATAACAAAAATGCGTGTACTCGTATATTGAAATCTCTCATTTTAGTAAACTAAAAAGGGACACCCATAACTGAATTGTAGTTTATTTACGTGGGAAGATAAATGTGTAACTCATGCGACTGTGTGTCATCTGCATTTTCAGGAAAAACTGACCTTAACAAAGGTCCATTACTACGTTTCAAAGATCTACCTGCGAAGAAAATCTGAAGCTATTACATTGAGTACTACCTTACATTTTTCTATTCCACAAGTTACAGGACGATAACATACAGTTATGGCGTGTCTCCCCGCGGTACAACGTTGTATCGATTGCGCCGGCCGTCAACAGTACTGACCACCACGGGGTGGCCTCACAGTTTCGGTCCTAGCAATCGTCTTTCCATTTAAGTCATTCGAGGATGTACACGTTACGAAACGTCGCGATAATGACTGGCATTGCTGGTTCTTATTCGAAACGTCCTGATTCGATTGTCAGCCATCCTTACGTTTTGTGTTGTTCTTCATTATTTCCTGGAAAAATTTGCGATAGTACCTAACATAGAACATACAGCTTCCTTGCACTATTTTCCGGTTCCATAACCACAAATCACAGTATGGTTCATATTAAATACGAACATAAAGTGGTTCCCAAACTGTGCTTTACAGAGTCCAAGGAATCCGCGAAGAGGTTCCGTGGATACCGTCACGAATTAAGAACTTCAATGTTACTCTTTAAGTGATATGTGATGTTAGCGGAAAAGCGTTCTTACTTTAAATGTGTGATACGCAGACTTTGCACTGCGCCTTGTGAATTGTATTTCTGAAATCTCATATATTGTGACAATTTAAAGACTTGAAAACTAATAAACAGCAGAAATTATGGTTCGCAAACCAAGCAAGGCATGGTAAAACTTCCTTCACACTAGCGAATTTAGTTCGATCGCGCTGTGGTTCTATATAGAGTCGATTAGACTTTCCTTTTAATTCAGATTAACATCAACATGTTGCATCAATTTAATTTTTAATATGAGCCATTATTTGTGTGAGGTTCCTTCAAGTTCTTTTCAAAACTAAAAGTGTTGTGCAGCATAACACGAGAATGTTCGTGCAATAGTGGCATAAGCCCTTTTACAAGGGACGTTAAATAAACGAATCTAGATTTTAAAGATTTTTAACCCCCTCCGTTGTAAAAATACATATACTTTGTCCCTGTTTCTTACCAGTAGTACTAATACTGCAAATTATGTACTGTTTTTCACGTTGCCTACTCCACACTAGTGAACAGGAGTTCTGATTTCACAATCTCCTTACTTTGGCTAGGATGACGTATTTATTTTTGGTGATTTGCTCGCGTAAATATTAAGAGAAATTACAGATGCAGGCCTACACTTCACTTTATAAAGCCAAAATTCAGTATTTAAAAATAGGTGGTATATTGTACAGGACAGAGCAGCAAATCAAGGGCGTACAAAAATTGAAAACAAAAAAAGTAACAGATTGCAAGAGGTTAGAACTTGTTTATACATTATTAATACGTTAAAACAAAGGCGAGATGCGACTAAAAGTTTGTAGTAGAAGCTATCTATATTTCACAAAGATTTTCTTTGACAAATGTCTTGCACAGCGACGTGACGTACTACAGATATCGCCTGATAGGAATAGTACCCCATTAAGACACAATCAACGTAGAATAAAAGCACAAACTCCGCGTCGCCTCACGTTTACCAGACAGCAGCACATATTACTTCGTTCGCATCAAACGGACAGTAAAAAATAATAAACTAAATTAACGAACCAAACATAAAACCATGGCTAAACATTCTGCTTAGACAAGAAGAAAATTCTAAGTAGCAATATGCGTTCAGTGCGTCAAAGTTATATTTAAACAGCGAAGTGACTCCCATAACCGACTTATACCCTGACGTTCAGCTGTATAAAACCCTATTTTTTTCCTCTCCCAAACATAACAATCATCTCATAAAATTTACACGCAACTTCTGAAGTTTATCGTGCCTTTCATCTACCAGAGCTACGTCATGTGACGTGGTTCGACCACACAAACCTCCTTCAATTTCCTTGTGGTGGCGACTGGCACAGCACAGTGAATAGAATAGAACCCTAGCTATAAAAATTCGGGGTAAGATTAACCGTCTGTGAGATGAGGACTTGATAGCGCTGGTGGGTATACCACACGCCACGACACAAAAAGCGAATGACAATTATTCATACAGCAGCAACTACCAATTCCCCTCTCTGTACCTCCCTTTCACCTGCTCCTAACTATAACAAACACGTTAAAATATTAAAGCAGCCAGTACTTGCTTCTCCTTTGAAAATATTCACATACATTCTGGTTGTGCAAATATGTTACCTTTAAACTTACACTAAATACTGTGCAATAACCTATATACAATGAATATTTTCAATGGTATATTTATTTACTTCATTTCAGGCGCTTTCAAAACAACATCTGCGAAAACAGACTATAAACTTTGTCGTGTCACTCTGTCCGTCCGGCTGCAGGGAACAACTGACCTCCAATGGAAAGTCCAATTTTTAATTCTATATTATTATTGAAAAATTGTTCAGTACATTCATGCTTGGTTCAAATTGGACGAAAATAAAATGCACTATACATGAAGACTTACTACACGTTATACCTTCCTGGTTACTTATCGGGCTGAAAGAAAGTCTGAGACAGCAGATGCAGAGAGAATCAAGAAAGACAGTTGATGCCGAATATAAAAATATATATCACTTTTTCGAGAATCGTGCTCTTTCCTGGATAACAAAGAGAAACAGAGCTGTGCCACAGAACCCATAAATAATATGGCACCACATAAAGTCGATTTACATGCAATGTAATTAAGGCAAAAGTACATATCGTAATAGTGGCTAATAAACACTCTTTTATACTTGATTGTCTGATCCGGCAGACAATGTACTGAGGTCAAACTTGCAAAAAAATGAGCCATTATGCAAAGACTAATCAGTCACACCCATCCGTGAAGCCGCATTACACTTACACAGGAGGCCACGAGAGAGCGAACGGTCTATTGTTTCAGTACATTATTCAATACTTATATTTCTGAAGAGTTTTTACAAACATAAATATTGTAGAGAATATATATACAGAAATTGGTTCGACGATGAAAATTTGAGAACCCTCGCTGTGTTGCAAGTTCTCAAATATCTGCAGGTATTAACATTTAGTAACTAATAAGTAGTATTAATTTTCTCAGACAAGTACTTGCTTCTTGAGCGGTGGTGAACAGTGAAAAAAAAGTGCAAGAGGAAGGACAAACGGGACACAAATGAAATCATCTGCATGTGCTCAGTCCATTTTACTCAGGATATATTATAGAACAGACACAAAAAAGGACTTATTTAGTAACATTATTTTCAAAAGTTGTGACACTGGGATATTTTACGATTAACTTCTGATACGTTTTACCTCCAAAATATCTACACTACTGACAACAGGATGGTGTGGCCCACAAAAATTTTTTCTCTTGATTTGGCCCTTATGCCCAAAACATTGTTAACCACTGTTCTACGTGGAAATCAAATACGGTGTTTGTTATGCACCAATTACTTTACACAGGTTTACAGCTAGAAGAACTTATGTGCAAACTTTTGTACCAATAAAATACTGACAAAACGTAAGTGATATCGAGATGCTATTTTAGCCAGTTTTATAAGGAATGAAGATTTCTGCCCACTGCGTGTGCTGCCATATACCATGGCACATATCTGCCAACATTTGTCCTCAACTTTGGTCACTGTTACCAAACTTCACTGAGGGATATTCCAGAAGAACTTAACATTAGCAGTAACCGCACTGAAACCCTCACATCTCGTTCAAGGCTAATAAAAATAATGACATCTACGCAAAACTGTCGTTACTTTAAATATTAAACTCGTAATTATACTAATTAGTAGCAATATATACTACTACTATTCTATAGCAGGGGGCATTTTGCAAGGTTTAATATGCCTCATTAAGGGCTGCCAATATGTGAGATTTTGCTGGGGCTCGCATGGCTCTGAACTAGGAACTGTGAATCAACAAATAGTTGTATATAGCATATTTGAGAGAAATACTGTTTGTATAAAAGTATTACCCCACGTTTCAGTCATACGCGATTGTTTTGTAAATTCTTGCACTTAATTCTATCCACTTCATATTCACCATTCTGAGGTGAAACACCTATCGTCGTATCACAAAATACTCGAAATGAATTTAATGTGGCCGCTATTGAAACCAGGATTAAAACGCAAGGAATGATCTGTACTCAAAATTCATGCTTTCCACACTAACACATCTCCGTGCAGTACGTGCCACGAACAAGACCATGCCAGTGTACAGTACTTGCCACATGCGCAACAATACCACTCAAAAGTAACACTCATCCAAACAATAAAAACAATCCACGTTAACAAGAAATGTATAACTATATAGGAAGTAACTTACACTACACGTCAGTATGGAACAAACTTTAACACCAGATACATAGTGTCCATATTCACCGGGTGTTGTCAATACTACTGTCAAACATTGCAACAGAAAATAACCATGATGACCAACTTGCATGTACTCTGAGCTGGATGGAAATGAGACAACACAGCAAATGAATCCGGAAAACTTTAAAACACTACATTAAATGCATGAATCATACAACTTTTTCAATAGCTGCAGGTTAATTCAACCCATATTCTAACAGTGACTTCAACACACTGCACGGCAAGAGGACACATATTTCACCTGAGAATAATACGATCCTACCCAAAGGTCTGGTGATAATGAATAAGTGAAAAACTTTTCACAGTAACCGTTGTGCGTGCGTGAAACACATTATGCACGTTTCAGTGCATAAATGTAACACAAAATGAAAATAAATGACAACACAACTGAAGAAAACAGAAACTGGAGAAAAATTTCAAACTACATCGTAACTAATACTAAAATAACAAAAGGGCATGAGGTTTCGGTAAGCAGCAAGTTACAAGCGATCTGTAATTACTTGATACCTGAATATTCTGTTGTGGCGAGTACAAATAACAGCCGTATATAGTTTCAACGTTGTGAGACAGTGACGAATTACACTCGAAATATTTGTCTCCTTTTATTTTGTCTGCTTGACAAATCACAAAGCTGCAGACAGATCCCAAAAAGCAGTTCGATATTAGAAAAAAGTCATGCTTCAACACGCAATGACAATTACGAAAACAATGTAAATAGTGTACTGAACTAATTATCTTTTTCCTGATGTTCCAACCGATAATTTTGTACACGTACATGAGGCTGCCATTTTGGACAACACGCTATAATATAACAATATTAAATCATAAGTCTTACAAAGCAATAAACCACTTCTCCTGTGCCTGCACGGTCCATGACGCATTCGTGTCCTTTCCAAAGTGTGTGTAACGCAGTAATATTTGAGGATATTACTTCCCACTAAATATTCATTGTGGTGCGATCCAACGTTAAAACCTGCCAATAGCAGAACGCATTCTCCACCATACGTGTAAATTACTGCCAAATATTTTGCTAGACACCACAGTCTGAACTACGCCTATCAAAAGCAATAGACATACTTTATCTTACTGACACTAATTCACAATATGCGTAACATATTCATTATGAAGGACTGCAAAATCATTTGCTTTCTTTACGCTTCTTATAAAATGTAAACAGACAAAGTATTGCCAAGAAAAGCAGCTGAATTGCCTTTAAGGAGCCTATCAGGGATAAATCCTAACACACTGAAGAATTGAGACGTATTTAGGAATTAAGTGGCTCCAATTTCGGTCTGATTACTGGCTACACTGACTCTGGTAGGTAACGTGACTTCGTTGCTCCTCCACAGGTGAGTGGCGGGACGGCAAATATGGAACCGGTCACGATGTCTTCCGCAACGCTATATACTGAGCAGTGTAAATAATCTTCCATTATAATAACACGCTCTGTAAACTTTCAGTTGAAATAACGTCTCTAAATAACCGGTGAATAATCCAATCCGACATAACTGTAAGCATGTGGTCGACCTTAATGAAATGCGAAGACACGAAACAGGACATTTGATTTTGTGAGGGTGTACGCCATATATATATATAGATGAAATCTGAACAAATTAGTCCGTACAAAGAAAGACGTCGAGGATTCCTCGCGATGTGTTTCTGTTGATCCAACTTTTCTACGCTTATTGCGTTACCCTCTTCAGGGTGACAGTGTCACACTCGCCATTAAAACCGCAACAATACAAACAAGATAGGCGACATGAAATATCAGATACACCATACGGCAGATGATCGGATTTATAAATAACGTCTGGTCTAGGCTTGAAGGCAGAGAATAACAGCAGGGCCACAGGCAGCTTTTTGTTTTACGCGACAGTGCATAAATCACGTAACCATCAAAATCTGTTTTTCATTACTTTTAATTTTCATCTGGACCCAAACGTTTCCGCACTGTCTGTGGCCTGCTGGTCTGCGGCAATTCGTGACCACAGTAAGGTCATGAATGTTACATGCCAATGGCAAGACGACCTGAGAGAAATGAATTTCAATGGCGTTAAATAAGAAGCAAGTACGCTCAGATTAAATCAAATATATTTGCTAAAACACGCTGTATGTGTTGATTAAATCTTATGTTTAGAAACTCGTACAGTCAGAAAAGAAGAAACGTCTAATTGATCTAATTGATGGAAGAAGAAGCAAGGGCAGAGAGAATGTAAGCGTTCATACGTATCGCAATGGGTACTTGCAAGTGTGGTGTCCAGCAGAAAAATGATGACTTATACTAGTTACGATCATTGCCAGGTTTACAAATTTATTATCATCATGATTATTATTGTTAATCACCATTATGTAGGGGTTATATTATTGTTAATCATCATTATGTAGGTGTTATATTATTGTTAATCATCATTATGTAGGGGTTATATTATTGTTAATCATCATTATGTAGGGCTTTACAATTATATACTCGAAACAAAATGTGTTTCTAGGGTATACAGTGTTGCAGCTATTCTGTGGTTATAATTTACGTTAAAAGTAATAATGTTCTTACCCATGTCGAATTTTTTATGTTTAAATTCAAATATACTAAGTTTACTAATAATACTAATAGTACTCTTATTATATTTACCAACTGGACTGCGCTGCTAAGTCTCCAATTCAATAACCTGAACTGAATGGCACTGCGTTATCAATATATTCAGGAACAAGTGATGTCTGTTAACAATTTTACTTTAAAATTTTTTACGTTATTAATGCTGTTGTATACGGGACATTATTTCTTGTTTCTTTTCGTTTGTTGTTTTTTATTTGTATATTTTTCTTGTGTTCCTGAGTTGTCCCTGTAATTGGTGTTACGGCTCTTGTGACAGCACATTAATAATTAAAAAACCGGATAATAATTAATACTATTATTAAGTTCTTTATTGCTAATATGCCGACACAAAGTCAGTTACGTACCTACGAACGACACCACACAGAAACGACAAGCACAAATCACATTACGTAACAAAGAGCACGTCTGAGATTAAAGTATTTAACAGAAAGGCGAGGACAAAGACGGGAAAGAGAAATAAAGCATTACAATTAATTTAATTAAAAGCCAAGTTAAATAAAATAAATAAGAACATGGCTTTATTGAATACATCGTAATCTCATGATAATGCTACTCAATACATTATACAGAGCCCAGGTAACATGAAATGTGAAGAATTAAATTTAATTATTAGCGATAATGGTAATACTTGGAACAATAATTATCCGCGACCTAATTTGACAATGGATCATGGACAGTATACCCTGCATTATGGAGCGAAACAACAGTAAAATCTAATTCCTTTGTAACTTACAATTAGCGTAATTAAAATTTACAAAACGTTACTCAAAATCGATTTTTCCGTGAACACACCGACGTCTACACAGATGGCATTAGCAGCACCAGTATAGTAGTATTAGTACAAGTGGTGGCGGGGGTGGTGGTGGTGGTGGTGGTGGTGCTAGTAGTAGTAGTAGTAGTAGTAGTAGTAGTAGTAGGTAATAAAATATGATTAACATATCATGCACCATAAGAATTAATAATACATACGGAAAGGCCTTCGAGCCTTACTCATTGTATCACAATATTAGCACGTTATAAATAAGAATTAAACTGCATTGTAGTGACGCAGAATGGAGGCGACAGTGCGGGTGGCAACGGTACCGAACAAAAGGCATGAGAGTGATATTGACAGTGTCTCTCTCTCGCTGTCTCTCTCTCTCGCTCTCTCTGTCCATCCCTTTGTGGAATCATCAGCGGAGCATTAAAATCGCTACCAATGGTACAGCGGACCAGATCATGCCTCTGTCATCCATAAAACTCACCTGTTCTTCTCACCATTCTGCTTCATCATATTTCACCGCTTTCATTAATACCGAAAGAAAAAAATCAGAGCCATGAAATCCACGATAAAAAGGAAGATGTTTCATACACTCAACTGCGCGACTTATAAGAGTGCCGGTAAGTAAGGCAGTAAACAAACTAGAAAGCGATTACCTGTATTGTATTAAATATCAAGCAAAGAGATACATTTCACTGTTTTACTGAAAAGCTGTTCACTGTAGGGCATGAACTGAAACGTCTAAACAAAAGTAAGAAACCTGATGTATCTGCGAATCAAAGCAAAAATACGGGCTGGCATCTGAGACTTCTTTCATATCCATTCCATTAGTCCTGCTCTTACTTAACACATTAAATTAGAACTGAACTGTGTGTAAAATCGCGTTCTGTTATTTCCATAATGATATATTTTTCATCAAATTAATTATCCTAGTTACAGCTACAGGCAGGGGTATCCCTGTGCTTAATTAGGTATCAGCCCACATATGACACTCACGAAGTACAGTGTTTGTAAAGAAACAAACCAGATCTCATTTCGAAGAGTACTATACGGTGCACTTCAATTCTTAATTTTCTATGTAGTTTGTACCCCCCCCCCCCCCCCCCCCGCAAAAAAACTACGTTTCTGAAATTGGATCTATTTACGTCCTCAGATGCCTTCCACTCCTTCCACCTGAGGATGGAAACAGAGCTGTTCTCAGCCCTGAGAACAGTGGACGACAGATTACAGGGAGACAGTAAAGCTGAGTAAAGACCAAGTATACCACCGTAACTTATCCTCGAATACCGAGCTATAAGATGTAGCTTTTAAAATTCTGATCATTGTCACTTTTGGGGGAACTGCTCTCTGCTTTAAAAGGTTATAGGTCTGCATAGGCATATAAAACAAAATATAGTGCCGTTCCGATTCCCCGAGTCCCCATTTATCTAAGTTAAGTCTCGTCTGAGCCGATGCCTTATTGACTTTCTTGAGTCTTAAATGACAAGAAACGTTTTGATTTCTTTACATTGCAACTTACTGCTCTAGAGTGGTACTACTGTATACACTGATATTCTAATACAATGTTATATACGAGATACACAGTATGTAATATTACAATATGTATATCATATTACATACATAGCAAGAAGCTGTAAATTGCTGTAATCCATTTAGTGCGAGCTTCTCGATAATTCGAGATAATCGCGTCCAGTTCACCTCGAACTATCTTGATTATATTAGAGTTCATTAAAGAAAGCTGTGAGTTCCCCCAAATCTTCCGGCAATTTTCCACCCACCCACTCCAGCGTCCACCTGAAACGATGCAGTAACCGCGAAAATACAGAACGTTACCTCCGTAAAGTCGAAAGGAATCAAGCACACTAAACCTTGTAAAACCCTCAGAAAGCGACCTTCATCTGGAAGAACATTTATGTTATAAATGGCTCGTGAAATGCGTAATTATCGTTATTTGAAAGTCTTAACTTCCGCTGTGTGCTGTCAGACACTGTACATATCATGGAATGTCCCCGTTCCAGCTTACACAAACAATGCGAAATATTCTACAAGTTCCCAGATTCGAATAACATCCTGGATGCAGGCTGAAATTAATGCGAATTTTATTGTTCATTAATCACCACCACATCAGCGAGCACTTAATAAAATACGTCTGTCTGATTACTCTTTCTTAATTTATTAACGATGCTGTAGCGACTTCTGATTATAATGCTGAAATACGAAGGGAAAATTCAAAACGAAATGGCTAAGACCCGTTTTAGAATACCGTTTAGTTTCTGCCAATAGGACGCATCGACAGCTCCTTAGAAGGACAGTCGGCATCCAGACCAAAAATCTAACCACGCGGTATCCTTATAGAAGACGGGAGTCAGCGTAGGTAAACTGATGTTGGGAAAGCTGTGCTTGTAGCATGTCACCCGTCACATAGCACCGACGGAAAAAGGACTAGGCCAACGTATTTAAACTGAGTTGTCGGTTCTTCTACATAAAAGAAGTTATGGTCCTCGGCCCCATGTTTCCGATTCCATCCCATAAATTTTCATTAACTTTGGTCCTGGTTGCTCGTAGAATTTAATTTCGTTACGTATCGCTCAGTATGACCCCTATATCACGTGAAGATCAAAACTAAATTTAATTTGTATCAAAAATAGCGTTTGTGTTACACAGATGTCCTACACGGCAATATTGAAGCACTGTGCTATGGCGTATGAGACTGTAACATATCTATTGCTCGATGTGTCGCACCCAACGGCCGCAGAGTAACCAACCACATAGCATAGCATTTGAGATATTACCAACCTCTGCGACAATAGATTTGTCTCCACGGTAAATTAAAAACAGGAGAGAGAGAGAGGAACAAAAAAAATTACAAAGAAGGCGTTTCGTGTGTTCTCTAAAGTGTAACTCGCCTCTGTTATGTCGGAGACGTCAGATTTTCGTTATCTGCACTACAGCGGTGCTGACAATTTTCGTGTTTCATTTACGAGACATGTGAAATCGCTTCCAACAGAAAATGTTGCTCCAGTTACATTCACAGTAGCCTTAAATTGCCAGACTCCTTTATTTCAGAAATAAAATAACTATCTTCAAAGTCGCATTCGTCTAAATATCTGACAGGAACACTCAAATCCACAGGCTTTTATTGCAGTATTTTATATAACATATTTAAAAGCCGAAACTAACCTAAATAACTACCAAAAATTAACTTCTTTCCTGACTGGCACACACTGCGTCTCCTTTACAAACAAGAGTCAAGTAATGACGCTTATTCCTACGATGAGATGAGAAACACAAACACAGTCTATAAATGAACGTAGAGTTTACCCCTTCCCAGTAAACTGTTATTGATAACAGAACTCTCACAATCTTTTTTCTTATTTTCGCTTCTCCAGAGAAAACTAATTAAGGTTTATTAATGAGAATCTTTAAAAGACTTTAATTATTTTTCCAGTGAAGTGCTCATTATTTATTGCCTTATAAGTAATTCAACCCTACTGCCTTTCCATACCAATTGTTTCCCCTTATTTCTTAAAAAAACAGAATCCAGGACCCCCGGAACGTTGAAAGTATTTGATAAAAATGTCTTAAGTTTATTCGACTGGCCACTCATGAGGTTTACACAGCAGCACAGTTGAGGACTCCGTTATCCTGGGCCGCGTCGTGACGATGGGTAATTGGTTCCCAGCGTTCCGAAAGAACGCGTCTTTTCTTTCAAGGCTGCAGAGCTAAGGGACCTGCAGACCACTGAAGATGCAGGCACTGTCGAATATTTGGGGACAAATTACCCACTGATGCTGCGTCCTATCCCAGAGGAACGGGTCTTTAAATCAAAAGTTACTTTTCAAGCCACCATATACGCATGTCCGTTGGTTTGAAAAGGTAAATCACAAATTATATCGACGTAAACTAAACCGGGAACTTTAGCTTGTTCCGTAAAACTTCTCTACGTAAAATCGAATATCAGCCTCAAAAAAAGTTACACTCCTGAGAATACATTAAATTCATCATCTATTCACTATTGTATACGCCTGTCTATCTAAGCGCCGTTCATTATAGTGAAATGAAATAACAAAAGCCTCACATTCCCAGAAGGCTGGACGATAGAAACATAGAAAACAGTATAATTTTATTAAAGTGTATATGGACCGTATGCTTCATTAAAACTTCCAGTTACATTAATGGTTCCTCGGGATACGGAACTTTAAAATAAGTCAGTTAATCTAGTCTGAACGAAGACAAGGACCTTAAAAAAATTAAAACAAAGTACTGAAGAGAAAATAGCGCGGCATGAAGCTGCGTAAGGGAAAAAAGTGTTTAAACACACAAATCTGTCACACGCGCTTCCTCCTTTTCGTCTTCCAGAGAGTCTGCGTGGAAAACAGGCATAAATTCTGGAACTAGAAGAACCACCAGTCGAAAATAATAAGACTGAAATATCGTAACTGTAAAGAAAGCTATAATCCATGACTGTCGTCTCGGCCGCTGCCACCACCGCCACCACCGCCGCCGCCATCACCACCACCGCCACTACCACCACCACCACCATCGCCGCCGCCACCACCACCGCCGCCGCCGCCGCCACTACCACCACAATCACCACCATCGCCGCCGCCACCACCACCATCGCCGCCGCCACCACTACCACCACCACCATCGCCGCCGCCGCCACTACCACCACCACCACCAACAACAACAAGCTACGAGACGCAGAGATGAGTTTCAGTTTCCAGCAAGGGCCAGAATCCTCTCCGCCTCCAAGTGCACGGTGGCGCAGGTATTAACTATCACTTCAAATAGAGGGTAACAGAAACCTTCCTTCGGGGTTAAGCCATCGAAGCCTAACCTGCTACATGTTGATGTCCTAAGAAAACTAGAAACACAATTATTTTCAGGATTATAAAATCAGACGAGATGAGCTGAGAGGTTACGCAACCAGCGGTGGGACAGATGAGAAAGGTAGCATTTGATTTTATTCGGGAAATAAAACTGGATAAGACCATTTCCATTAGGTAGACCGTGGCAAAAATATGAGGGCGGCTACGTTAAAATAGATATCAGAGAGACTGTCTGTGACGACGTAAACATGATTCATCTGGCTTAGGGTAGGGTCCGTTCCAGGCCCCTGTGGAACACTGATGTGAACCATCGAGTCTCATAATATGTGGAAACTTCTTACTCACTATTAGTTTCTCAGAAGTACCTTACTACGTCGAGTTCGGTGCCAACGCCGGATTATCGATACAGACAGCAGACATGTGCGTGTCACAACAGAACAGAGAAACGAATTAACATCTGTAATGAATGCGGCTTGAGGTGTATGGATAGATTCCATGCGATTCAAGCGATGAACTTGCACAAACTTCTGAAGACGGAAAGAGTGTCTGGACGGAAGGCTAAAACGCGTAAATTTCAGGCTTCCTGCGCAGACATAGGCCTATACAATGCCATTCCGATAGGAAACGAGACGTTCACTTAATCGCAACAAAGATGGTAGGCTACACCTGGTTAATACACGGAACATACGTACTTTGAACACAACAGCAGTACCTGGATAATCCACTTTTAATGAACTTGTACATCCAGAAGTCTCTGTACGATCCGAGGCTCGATTCCCGGTACGGGTAGGAGATTTGTATCTTGTCCAAAGCATCCAAACCGCCAGATGGACCCATAAGTGTCCTATTCGGTGGGCATCAGTGGTTATTTTTCATGGTGACGAGCTGGTGGGGCGTAAAGCTGAACATTCTCCTCGATGTAACGCCGAGATTAACCCTTTAAAAACGAAGCGTATCTGTTTTATATAAGGACTCAGTGCGTACCGCGCTGTAAACACTCTCCACTTCGGTTATAAAAACCAATCTGTTAATGTTTTATAAGGCAAAAGTTGCTGTTTCTTCTGAGATCCGTAAAAAACACATAAACGCAATGTGGGCACCATGTAGAATTTTTTAGTGTTAAACCTGGTAGTGTGTAAAGTTACCGCTAGGTTTTAAAAGGTTAAGAAGGCGTGGAGCCATATCTCTACACCCTCTACATCCCTTCACAGCGTGCAATAAAGGCAATTTTACCTCTATATCTCATATCCCAAGCAGCCGGTTTTCGTTCCTGCCGTTAAGTGTTCCTTCGATGGTGTGCTCAGTGTCGTGTTTGATATACGGGAATATTTTATGCAACACGCATACCATTGTTTTGCCTAAAACCTTGCGTTTGATTCCACTCATTTTCCTTTTAAGAGTTACAAGTAAACACACATTTAAATACAGAGCACAGAACACGCAGATGTAACTCAAATCATGTCACCAGTACAGACCAACACCTGTTACTGGACGATGACTTGTCCATCTAAAGCACATTAGAGCCCTTGCAACTGAGAATACATTAGAGTCCTTCGTCGCCATAAATCACACAGGAAACAAGCATATCTGGAAGGAATATCGGATTCGTGAAAGATAAATTGGCTATCGTCAGCACCAGTTCAGCCTGTGACAGTGTGCGAGACATCCATTATTGTAACCCGTAACTTGTGGGTACCTTGCGAACTTCTTTAAAAATAAATTCACAAAAAAAACATGCACTTACGTAGGTCCACACACGTATGGAATGCTGATATTTTCAATGTCATTTCAGCAATAAGATTCTTTCGCCACGGAATTTTCTTTCACATAGTTTTTATCTAGATCATGTCATGCAAAGTTCACTAGTAAATAAGAGAAACAAAGAATTGTTTCACGCAGTTTGTGTGTGAGCGTGCATGTAAGATGGCGTGCGTGTTAGGCATGCGTGCTGTAACTCTTGGAGTTGTACGTCCTTCAGTAGATATAACCAAACTGTGTTTTTGAATTCAGCACCCTTTCTTTTGTTTTCTTTTTTACTTTTTCTGTCTTCCTCTTGGACAGATTTCGTGCAGCTTGAAATTTGAAGTGAGGCATGCGCCATGAGATATATCGTGTCTGGGTAAAGGGTATGGAAAATTGTTACCTCCCTATTATCCACTTCCCTTTAAGTCTTACGAAATTTCGTCAAAACTTACAGTTTCAAACCACCCCCTTCAGTACGTGGCACGTTCACACGAAATACAACGTGCGTGTACGGGCTGCACTTGACTTTAACATGAACGTGGGAATTCAAATGTTTAATACAAAATTGCATTTAGTACAACATTCATTCAGTTCTTCTTCCTGTCATACAACACGAAACACAACGCAGCGGAAATGCAAATTATGGCGAGTCACAACAAAGACGCTTGCGTGGTTTAAACCAGATTTCCCAAACAACATTCTGCATTAATTCCACGTGATTCCACTCAACATATACATGCGGGCAGTCGTGACCCTACGACCTTCTTGGACTTCTTGACTCTTGAAGAGGGGGCCGATAGGTTGTCCCGAAACGTCGGTAAAGGATTACAACTTGACGCTCGTATCCCAGAAAAGCACAGACCTCATCAACAACGCGGTGGAAGCCTGCAATCACGGCTACGAACACTATTTTCCGGAATGTGACTGAATTTATGCTGGTAAATACGTGACGACGTTTCAGAGAAACCTGCTGACTCCCTCAACAAGGTTCCTGAATATGTAATAAGTCTCATAAATAATAACCTCCTACATTTGATGTTTAACATCAGTGGGTGGCTTCAATGAACCATGTAGTCACAAGACGTCTAATTAACTAAACTGTCCACTTCTCTCATATTCCGTTTGTTCAGGTGTTTTCTCCATTTGTTTTTAAACTTCGTGCCCTTGGAACGTTGATCTAAGCATTCCGTTTAATTTTGGGACTTTTGTCACAACTGTTCAGTTTGTTAGAGGACACGCAGAAAGTGTCATGATATAAGACTGTTCATAATTTAAAAAAATGATTTATCAAATACTGCTTCACCTTAACACAGGTTTTACAGCAAATCTGCACGTTCCAAATCCCCCTCAGTGTTTTTGTGAAAAGTCTAGGTTCCCCCGTGATACAAAATATTTTTCTACTACAAGTACGGCTTTCGGAATCAATTTTCGTCCGACATATAATTATTAAGGCTCTGGATTATTCTCGACCTTCAAAATTACTCTTTGTGTCTGGATGATAAAATGTGATACGGGTTTAAAGAATTCGTATCACATTAAACGAAAACTTATACCCCACTTACAAACTACTTACAACAAGGTGTGCAGTGTATAGCGATACATTATTTATGAGTGCCAATGTTTTCGTACGAGCACGGAACGCAGCACTCCCCCTTTTCTCTTCTTCCATTGAAAGTACCGCACGTACTACTCAGTTCGTTATTTTGTTACCGAGTCTGTCAGCAGTGTACCCTCCATCAACACTCACACTCACACTCACCAAACCACCCACCCATACACTAACACACACGTGTCACAAGCGCTGCAAAAATTTCCCCTACATGCATTACCCATGCTTTTTATTTAATAACCCTTACGTCTTATCTGTCAAATAGATCTCAACAAAATGCCACTGTGTTGGTAAATGCTGCGGGCAAGTTCCCTCTCTTACTCCCCTGTAGCTAGCATAACAATATAACTTTGCTGTATATTCGTGCACGCAGCGACATTTTGGATTTGTATGAAACGTACAGGATTCAAAATTAAGCACACGCCTCATCTTTTGTACTGTGAATAGCGTTACATCAGCACGCAAAATGTGTGCGGATTTAAAACGCTGATTCCGTCGGCTGGGACGATAATCGAAAATTCAACGAACAATCCGATTAAGTGTATTTTTAAAAATGTTTCATTTTGTAATACTTTTGGCATTATGAACACCTTCAACACATACGATAGTAACGTACATCAAACAATTAAGTATCTTTGTACCTATGTTACATTTATGTAGCTCATGAAAACACACGGATCAAAACCAGGCTTACATTCATGCTGTCAACACACACAATTCTTTTTCCCTCGAGCATTACAAACAAGGCCGAGAGGAAGGGATGCCCGTATCTTGATATTTAAACCACGAATTGTCAAAGTAGACTTATCTGTATTTTACAGGGCAATTAACAACTGGTAAATTAGAAGCAGACCCCACTACTACATCAAACACTTCCCGAACACAACAAATAAATTCTTCTAGAAAGACAAAGTATAACATTTGTACATCTACCTAATTTTTACAACTGCGCAAAGGATAATACGTGATATATTTCAGAATCGTTATTGCCCGTATCATTTCACAGCTCTAAACACAATGCACGGAGAAGGGGCAGGTAACAGTAGAGTATGAACGACGAGATATGGAATGATGTACGGGAGTCACAATACATAAAATTCTGAACACTTTCTGAACACTTAATTTTATATAAACCATAAATATTTACAAATTTTAGAATGTTTTGAAAATATAACTTCTCTGAAATGTATGCAAAGCTATGTAGCAGATTTGAAAAGGTCATCATCTCAGTTTCCTTAGTTTCTCGGGGTTAATGAACGTTCACATTAGCTGTGTATCACGAGTAATAACAGAGCTACCGACAGTATATTCCAGAATAAATATTCGGTGTAATTTTCCTAAGACAATCCCGCTGATTATCACTAACAGTGTGCGTGTGTGTGTGTGTGTGTGTGTGTGTGTGTGTGTGTGTCTGTCTGTCTGTCTGTCTGTATGTACGTACACACAAAAATTACATTGTTATACAGATTTGTACAGACACTTACTTTTCGACCTCATGAAGACTGCAATATGTCACACGCAATACAGCAGGGAAACAGGTCTTACCTGGAAAATAAAACATCATGTTAGTTAGCGCTGCATTTAACCTTATTACATCTGAATCAATTATAAGGTGAGAAATGGCACAATATACAGCCACTTAGTTTAGTTTTCCACATTCTGAAGCCCCAGTGTCAAGTTAATGCGTATAAGACATGCAGGCACACTTCGAAAAGACGTCTGTGTAGAAGCAGCAGGCATGCATTATTACGGCCGACTTATCACGCAGCTGTTTACTGCCCGCTGCATTCGAATTTCCTTTCAATTTTCTACGTTTATATATATTTCAGGGAGCGTAACTTGTGGCCCGTCTGCCAGTTTTCTTTGGCCCGCGAAAGCATACCTTAATTCCCCTAAATTTGTGTCAATTGCTTTCCTCGTCTTAAAAAAAAAAAGAACACGCAAATATTGAAACTGAACAAAGGTGTTTACGAAACTCTGTGTATCTGTTCATGTGGTTTTACTCGCAACGTAACAAGCAACACAGATATGTACAGAGAATTCGTCCACGATCGTAAACTGTCGAAGATACCAATTTTAAACCCCGTCTACTTGCATGAAATTTGTAAAATCGCGATATCTTTCTTCAGTACCAGAGGCATCTCCTTCTTACATACTTCCACTTGCTACAACGAAGGTAAATGCAGCTATGTCTTGAAACCGTGAAAAATCGTTCACAGTACTCACATTGCAAATTATTCGCAGTGAGTGTTTCCCTCTTTTGTCATGAGCAAGTCCATTTTTATTATAATTTTTGTACATAACACAATAACGGGCTAAATGTAATAAATGTTACAGCACCCTATTCTTCGTACTTTTGCTTCACATGTGTGATCATCGCAGGGGAAATATTTACATTGACATAATGGTAAAAAGCATCTAGGATAAGTATATGTCGTCACAACAGCTATTAATTAATAACAATAATAACACAACTACTAATTATTATTAATAAATACTTGTTGTGTTGATGCCATTTATTTTCTCTTATATTATATCTCATACAACGGGATGAAAAACGCAACAATTGTTATCGCCAGTGAAGCTAGTAGCATCTACCAACAATAATTATTAGCTGTGTTGACGGAATTTGTTTTATATCTAACACAGCTGGATGGAAAAGATAAAAACTGTAAAAAGCACTTTGCACAATGTGGCCTGCTAGTGGGTACCCGAGGTACAATTCCAATCACTGGCTTTAAAACTGACGGCCCTGTAAAATGTCAGACACTTAACTACAACACTGACTACTGCTGCAACTAATCCATCGGATTTCAACACGCGGCTCGCGTCCCCATTTCTAAATTGCGTATGTACTATAGAAAATACAGAATAATTTAGGCTGTTAGGTATACTAATTAACCCTTTAAAGACGAAGCGTATCTGTTTTATATAAGGACTCAGTGCGTACCGCGCTGTAAACACTCTACACTTCGGTTATAAAAACCAGTCTCTTGATGTTTTATAAGGCAAAATTTGCTGTTTGTTCTGAGATCCGTACAAAACACATAAACGCAATGTGGGCACCACGTAGAATTTTTTAATGTTAAACCTGGTGGTATGTAAAGTTACCGCTAGGCTTTAAAAGGTTAATTCATAAGAAACACCATGTGTCACTGTACTGCCCGCGCAGTAACCTCCTGCTTCCCTACGCACATTCCGCGGGATACGATCTTTGCGAACAGACAGTATAGCTGTGGCATATAAAGCTTCCCTTGCATCAATAGAAACACTACCGGGTCCACGGGCGACAGGCCGGTTACAGAAAGTTACCTCCTAACACGTGAGTCAAAAACAGCACCGGAGGGGAACAAAAGTATTTATTGTTAGCTGTCACTTGCAAAAAAAATAAGAAAACTGTACAGTTGATACTACTAGACATAGTGTGCTTAAATATGCCCAACAGAACTGTAACTTTAAAGCCATAGTTTGACCAGAACCGTATCAACGAATATGGTAAACTTTTAACCGACTTTCCACATAAAGTAGCAAAATTGTGCGAACTAATCCTTTAAATACTAAGAACATCTTGTCATATATTTAAAGATTCAGCTCGTACCGCGCAGAAAAACTTTCTGACTTGGTTGTGAAAACAAGTCAGTTAATGCTATATAGGGGACTAATCGCTGTTTGTTCTGGAATTCATACAAAACATATAAATACACTGTGTGGACGGAATATACAATTTTTACGTTAAACCCGGTGGTACATGAAGTGACCACTATGCTTTGAAATGTTAATAAAATTACACACGAAGCGCTGACAAAAACCACCATCTAAAAAATGAAGCAATAAAAGTAAGAATAAAAGTCCTTAATTTATTGCCGTTTGGATTTCCCACTATATGCGACTAGTGTTTAATTTTTAGGAGGTCAAGAAAGGCCACAAGGTGAAGTTGGAACTACTGAAGCAGGTACAACACATCGCCTGCAGGTGCCCGCGCTCCACACAACACGGACGCTCCGAACAGCCACTACTTCATTCCATGCAGGCCATTAACAGATGCCATACCTACGGCACACCACAGTTTTATTCTTATATAATAGCAACACCGCAAATTTACGAGATACTCTCCATCTTGGAAGCAATTCAGAAACTAATTACAGTAATTAGCTATGCATGGAAGAATGGGGGTGGAGATATCTGTTGTAATTATTTAACTACTCCGCGTGTGCTGACCTCCACAATTTACAGCCAACTCATCGCTTCTTTCGCGGTAGGCTCGTTTAGATAGCGCCTACTTCATTTTATTCACAAGGATAGAAGACGTTTCCTCTTTTTTTTTCTTTTCCCTTCCTAGTCAACAGTTGAAAACTTTTGCGTGATGCAAACAGCTGAGTTGCAGATATTTCTTCTGGAGTTTCTGTGGTTTTGTAGCGTGGCGTAATTACATTAACATTCTTGAACTCTGCAATTCGTGGTACAATACTGTCTATTATGTCATGTTTTAACATGTTTGTACTCAGTCACCACACTTCAGTTTCAACTATACTGTTTTACTGCCTTCCTATACTATGAATGTGGAGCCTTTAAGCGGTATCCTGAACTATTATGGCTTGAACCCTATTTAAGGTACATACTCAAAAAGGTTACGAAATGTCCGTCTCCATCGTGTTTACCAAAACCTTATCGAAACAAAACGTAGCGTATGACAATATGCAGAATATTTAGTCACTGTACTCAGATCTGAAAAAAATTACACGATTTCGTATATTATGGGAGCCTAAAGAAAGTAACGCTGAGAATGACTGACAGATACAGTGCGCAGTCCACGACTCGTCACATTTTTTACCCTAAAAAGGCTACTTGGGATTCTAACCGAAGCTGGAGCTTACGACTGGGTGGAACTATATTTAGAATGCGGAACAGTACCCGTCCGTAACTGATGGAACGATAATATTAACCCTTTAAAGACGAAGCGTATCTGTTTCATATAAGGACTCAGTGCGTACCGCGCTGTAAAGACTCTCCACTTCGGTTATAAAAACCAGTCTCTTAATGTGTTATAAGGCAAAAGTTGCTGTTTGTTCTGAGATCCGTACAAAACACATAAACGCAATGTGGGCACCACGTATAATTTTTTAACGTTAAACCTGGTGGTATGTAAAGTTACCGCTAGGCTTTAAAAGGTTAAGGTAAATGTTTTGACTTTGGGGGTGTTGAACACGGTACAGGAAGCGTTTACAGCCGCAGAATATTAGGGGTTCTAAACCTTCGGTTTCCCCTACCAGTAATTTAGTTTATTTGGTGAAATATTTATTGTAAGCCCACTATAAACGAGTAACACTGACATCCTGCGTACGTTAAGCGAACTGGCACAAGTGGGTTTCTACGTTCATACACAGCTGCCGTGCTGTCTAAAGTGTGAACTGTGGACTCCAGCCCTCTAGTAACATGGATTGAGGCATAACTTCTTCTAGTCAGCAATGGGTCGCATTAGCCTGTAGCGAGAGACAGACAGGTAGGTAGGCAAAGACAGATTATATACATGAGTGAGGAAATTAGAGGTCAAAATTCATGAAAATTTAATAAATGCCAGCATAGAACACAATTTCTTAATGATAACATGTCCATTCATTGTTACCTAAGATTAATGTAACTTTGCTTCATCGTACGTTATAGAAAAAAACACTGCAAGTGTCACAGGCTAACTAAATTACGCATGTTACTTATATCAGGCAACATAAATTTGTACAGTCTTAGTTGACAAATCCATCTCATAAAAAAATCAAAAGCACGTCACTCAGGCGTCGGTTCCATAAAGTACCACGGTTTTTAATAAGACTCCTGTTTTTCCTCACACGAAAATTTACGGTTTAATTTAAAACAAAATACATACGCAAGAACTTTAACAAAAACTATGGATGATCAAAATCTTGAATTTTTGAGCATATCTGACTAGTTCTTAATTATGTCTAGGGAACATAAAATAAAATAAAATAAAATAAAATAAAAGGGGTGATTAGTAGTAATTTTTTGTATCGAACTTTTAAAACCCAAGAATTTAAATCAGTCAACTTTTAATACTTTAAAGCTATCTAGCACACAAATTTCACGATAGGAAAAAATCCACAAGAAAACTATATAATGAAAAATGCGATAGAATACCTACATGAATTACAGAATACATTTCCTGACAACAGAATCAACTCCCAAATAATTCTTTAAAGCGTGGTAATAATTTTACGATGCTGAATACTGTAGGATAAACCTCTCAGTAGTTTCTTATCTACACTTAATATGAATTTTCCGATGACCATCAGTGGCCGGAACATACGGCAGTAACAAACGCGGTAAATTTTACAAACAACAAACCCTGCACTATGATGGACTTCTATTGTATTGTAATCTGCTACGCGCACGGTAAATGATAAATCATTATACGCAACAGGTCATATTTTGTAAGCAAAGATGCTTAAAATTGCAGAAGTCAATATTCTGCTACCAGATCGACCACTGATTTAAAGCACAGCGCCTGACAGTCTTTAATTTACTTCTGTTCTGAATTAAAACTACCTCATATGTACGTCAGTTTCAGACTTCGTTTCATTTTATTTGGAAGTCATGGAACTAGATAGAAGGGAAAGTGGGTAAAAATATGGCTTGCTGTAGAAGAATGGTTCTGATGAGAAGGGAGACCATAAAATAACAACTGTAATAAAATATAAAAACAGTAAAATCCGCCAAGTGAGCGGAGATGATGCAGGAAGCAGTGGTAACGATGGAGCGATATCCGATAGCGTTTTCTGGCAAACCACCGCGAAGTGAAGTCGAACTGGATGTAACAAAGTGAAGTCGAAGAACGTTCCAAGAACACTTAGATTTGCCAAAAAACAACGAAAACTACAGACATGATATACGAGTAACACCGGGATAAATAAATGTGAGTATATTGATATATAATAATAATAATAATAATTACTATTATTGTAGCAGCAGCAGCAGCACTACTACTACTACTACTACTACTACTAGTAGTAGTAGTAGTAGTAATAGTAGAACTATATTAACCCGCTGAAGAAAAATTAATCGATTTATATAACTTGACCACCTCCCCTACTCAGAATACATTCCATACCCACTCTAAAGGCCACTGGATTACGCTGTGTGGGGTAAAAATTGATGTTTATTGTGAAAAACGTACAGACAAGTGGGCAGCGCTTTCAATCGCATCACTGGATCACTTATTACTAATTTTTTTTAAATACAACGAGAGAAATCAGCGCAATAGATTACGGGTTATTTCCTGAAGATAAATGCATTCAGAAAATATTTTAAGCTTTACGACACATTGATGCACATAATGTAACGTTCAACATCGTGACAGTCCATTTTACAGAGAGAAACAAGTGTCTAGCTACACACACAGGCCCTACATCAATGTAATATCCTAAACTTTCAAACCTGCTATTCATAGATTTTGGTTCACATAACAACATTAGACAAAAAAATTATAAAAGACAGTCGTCTGGGTTCTCACACCATGTAGTATCGTGTTGATTCCTACAAGGTGTAGAAACACAAACAACTATCACTTGAGAAACATCCACGGCGAAGCGTGCCAGCGTATAAAGAATATGGGAATTCGCCCAGCAGATTTCTTAACGTGTTGACTGTAAAATGGAACATCATATATTGAGGTTCCTTAAAAGACCAACTACAGCGTACCTTGCCAATTCGCATTGTGAACTTTTTCAATAATCTTTCCGATCATTCCTGAAAAAGGAAGAAAGAACGTCAAATTTCTTATCAACAAAAGAAAAACAACACATACCTCAGGTTCTCCAGCAATCTTCTTAAGTTCCTACGAGAATATACGGCGTCATATATCAAAAGACAACACTCTGCAAGGCGAGAATTCAGTTGGCTGAAACCGAACTGAGTGCCACATAGCTCATATTGCAGAATTCCTTTAATGCCTGCCCACGAGAAGTAATGAGCCGACTGATATCTGTCAGTAATAGTCGTGCTTAGAGACTAACTGGCGTAGTGTCATGCAACTGACAGTTAACTGTGCGTAGGATAAGACAGCTCATGAACGGATCCACGCACTATCTGTGGCAATTCGAATATTCTATATTATAATTTCTTTCTGAGTTTCAGCTAACACAACAAGTAACCTTCCATTGCATGGTCTAGTTACTACTTAAAATGACTCTACGCTTAAACCTGTAGCACAGTTACGCGTCTACAGTATGGCCCTAATCTGCAATTCCTGACGCAGAATTGTCAAAACCCGTAGCACATCCGCAACATTTATGGACACATGCTCAGTTTGAATTCCTAACTTGTATGGCAGGGCTAATTCCATTGAAAGGGGCAGAAAGCGTGGCTGTATTTTGAAAGCAAGATGTTGATTCTGACTCCCCCGTAATGGACGGTAATGTTAGACAAACACGTCGGATATTTGTTCGTATGTCAGCGCAGCGCGTTGTTAGCGGAGTGGAAAACTCCCGTCAAATAATGGCTGTGAAACTGCAGCTAGCCAGATCATCAACTGGCAGACACTACTGAAACATAAAGGAGGCAAATAAAACTAATGAACCTCTTTTGTTCTCTAAAATCAATGGCATTAGCCATTTTCGGTAGCACTCCTTACATAACATTAACTGGAGTCTGGACTTGTTTTCATGACACGAGCGATTCCCCTGAAACACATAAAGTTTGACATTAGGAAAGGGCATGCGTAATGCACGCACTGAGACACAACCACAAAGCAGTCAAATTTCTTCTAGACCGAAAGCTTCCACATGTTAAATTTGGCGCTCAAGACATGACTGGTTGTAAGAAAGAAATGGAGTTCGAAGGAATACAGAGTTGCAGTTAAAATTTTCACGGAGGCACCGTCCTTCCTAACTACGTGTTACATATGACAAATCAAATACCTTTTTATGGGCATATTTCCTGAAACTGGTTAAGTTGTTACGTCCACGTCAAACAACATAAACCCCGTTTTTTAACTTTTGCTACGTCGTCTACAGGAGGGAGTGGGGACAGCAGGTTACACTTACTTCTTGCTACACATTCACTTAGCTACCACGTTCTTACCAAAAGCATTATAAAATATTACGTACTTTTCTCTAACGTTTCATATTTTCATTTCTTAATTCAAACGGAAAATAACGTCCAAGTTCAGTATCCATAGTTCTGATGTTAATTTGGTCGAAATTTAAGGACAAAGACACTACTGCCGTGTTTAAAACGGCGATCTCTAACGACATTCATACTGGATAGTTTTACTTTAATTGTAACTATTGTCAATACGGTCTCAACCAATTTTCAGATATCAAAATACATCCGACAAACGTTTCATATTTTGCTGATTTTTCTGATCTCCTTCGACTTGGACGATAGCGAAGGGTGCATTTCGGTTACACAAAAGCATTAGTGCCACGTGCATCAAATCCGTGTTCCTTTATTTTGCTTCCACCTAGTGATCAGGTTACGAATCCGTACAGCCATGTTTTGAGTCCTCTCATACGCTTTTACGGCGTAAACGGAAACAACGTTACTGCTGATATTACTTTTCTTTATCTTGTTTCAAGTATCTGGTTGTTAATTCGTGCTTCTCTATTCACACCTTAATTCTCGACTTACGAGAAACATTCGTGACTCCTAACTGTTTCATGTGCGAAGATTTAAGGACCCCCTCAGATTTATCACTTGGAAATTTGTCACAGACAAGTTGTTAAGCTGGTTTGACGACCAAGTTCAGAATTGTAACATAATATTTTCCAATTTGTGTCCAGTGTCTCTTCTGACAAACCCACGGATGTCCAAATGTTTATTTATATCAAAGAATATGTTATTAAATTATGCTACGTATTTTTTAGTTCTTCTTCCTAAGTGTTTCACTTATGACTTCAATTAATAGGTCTACCACTGCATAAATTCCTGAATTAGAATCAGTGAATGAAATAATTTTAGGGAAATTCATAAACTTACACCAACATTCATTGTGATATAGGAAAAACCTTTATAACAAACGAAATAACCATCGTGAAAGACTGACCGATGAATAATGAATATCAACGTATTTCACCAGTAAAGACAAAAGGAGTACCCTATATGATAGGAAACACAAACCTAAGTTAAAATTCCTCCTACGTGTTTCGACCAGGCTAGGGCATTATCAGGTCGAACGTGCAAAATATAAATAGAAATTCCTTACATTTTACATTTAAAACCGTTGTCTTAAGTCAGTTGACGTATTACAGAACACAGCTGTACATTAATATTTTGTTAACACGCATATAAGATGTTCCAATATTCCCCATCCTCTATTGTGATTTTCTATGCCTCGGGAACGGTAAAGCGATCCCATTACAAGCCCTGAGGGCTCTAGATGGTTGCAGCTCCCAGATTTCAAGACAATCGGCACATGGACGTGGTAAGGTTGTCAGCCCTAAGCACCGGCCGCCTTTACTCCCCAGGAAATAATTGTGGTACCCATTTCTGTTAAGAGGCTGAGTCGACCCCAGAGCCATCCACGCCTAGGGTAGGAGGATATAATTGTGTGAAGTCTTTTTGCTTGTAAAGCTAACGTTTACTTAAAATATTGTATTGATATCTTCAATGTTACAACGGTAAGATATTTTGTTTGTCGGTTCTAGTAGGATGCATACCATAGTTTAAATCCTTAAAATTGATTTTGGAAACTTCACATCTTTCCTGCAAAATCATTCAAAGTTTACTTAGCCGTTGATAATACAGGGAGTCCCTTTTCCGAGATTATTGTGCAATAAAAATAAGACCTTCGATCAAAATTAGTACGTATTAACGGCATCACTACAGGATGTCCTACAAAATTTTGACGGTATAGACATGATAGAGATGTGGCTTCGACGGGTGGTTACAAAGGGAGTAGGAATATTAAACCCACGTTTATTATCCATAACGTATTACGTACAGAACTGGCTTCTCTTGTATAAATACATACAACAAACGCATAATGAATAATGCAACAATTCAAGGGTGAGTACCAGCTTAGCTGTGAAGTTACACATAATTCAATAATACAATAAATGGTTCAAACACGCCTCTTTAAGTTATTCAGTATACAAAATTGTTACTATAATGAAGGTGAGCGATACAGAAGGCAGAAATGGGAGGGGCAGCGGGCGATAGGTGTGACCTGACCTTACCTTTGTGCCCCCTTTTGATATTACTACGAAAGTAACTTTGGAGGGGAAGCAATCAACTTGTTGAACCGTACAAATTCCATCAACTTTGAAACTACAGCATTGAGTAGTCGAGCGTTAAAATTACCTTACATACTAGCAACAGCCACTGGGTTCCCACCCCGTGCAATTCCACCCGCTTATACGTTACTACATATAGGGGCCAAAGTGCGGTTCAATCCGTATACAAAGACGCTATGAACAATGATGAAACTTGTGATAAAAATAATAGGGGTGGATTAAAAATAAATGGTAATGCGCCGTCATTAACCACATCAATAGTTTTTGTCTGCATCACGCGTTACAGAAAGACGTCTGTAAGCTTCGATAAATTAAAACGAGCTATAAAGAGATGATGACGTTCCAGTGATTCTCCATCTGCAAATAATCATTTAATGCGACAAATACAGTAAGTTCTAGATTTTAATTAATAGCTACACTTAATGCATCCTAGCAATTAATAAAAACGACAGAATATCAGCAACTGACGTCACGCCTATAAGAAAGAAACTGCTGGCATTTTATGCACAAAAAGTCAGATTTCAAAAGCACACTCTTTAATTTCAGAATCCGGTCTCTGGAGGTACAGTAAGTTGCTCATTATTTAACCCTTTAAAGACGAAGCGTATCTGTTTTATTTAAGGACTCAGCGCGTACCGCGCAGTAAACACTCTCCACTTCGGTTATAAAAACCAGTCTCTTAATGTTTTATAAGGCAAAAGTTGCTGTTTGTTCTGAGATCCGTACAAAACACAAACGCAATGTGGGCACCACGTAGAATTTTTTAATGTCAAACCTGGTGGTATGTAAAGTTACCGCTACGCTTTAAAAGGTTAAACGAACTTATTAACAGCCAGTAGCGTGTATCTCCTGGTGCGAGATCTGAAATCCGGACAGCTAATTCGGTATACTGACTAGGCTAATGGATAAATGACCGAGAATTCACGGTGCCATTTCGGGCAGGGGCAAAGCGTCCAGACAAGCTCTAGGGCCCACGCAGCCTTCTATTCAACGGCTACCAGTGACTAATTCCATTCGCGCAAACGGCCGGAACACGTAGCTGACCACTCTCCTGCACCTAGCGCACAGTTTAACCCTTTAAAGACGAAGCGTATCTGTTTTATATAAGGACTTAGTTCGTACCGCGCTGTAAACACTCTCCACTTTGGTTATAAAACCCAGTCTCTTAATGTTTTATAAGGCAAAAGTTGCTGTTTGTTCTGAGATCCGTACAAAACACATAAACGCAATGTGGGCACCACGTAGAATTTTTTAATGTTAAACCTGGTCGTATATAAAGTTACTGCTAGGCTTTAAAAGGTTAAGAATGTGCGACGCCATGCCTCCAGTCCCCCACGTTCATTTATGGAAATTCTGATTACTTAAACACACAGAAAAATTTATTTCCACCTCACTGTGATGACACTCATTTCCGATAAGACAGATAACAATCAAAATCGATTATACAAATAAAGAAGTCGTGGCAAGTTGTTGTGTAGCCACTGTTTGGCCACTTAACGACGCCGTATCACCTGCGAAGTAATGCCGCTGAGAATGAGGTATCACAAAAAAGCAACGAAGCAGGGGCAGTAAAGTTCGTTATGACTTTTAGTGTACTGATTCAGCGTACACTTCAAGACATATACAGCATATACATATATATGTTAGTGTATGTGTCTGTGTGAAAGCTTATGTATGTATGTATGTATGTATGTATGTATGTATGTATGTATGTATGTAGGCTACGCATAAAAAGAAACCTCTCGGCACACTTGGACCACAGGATGTACATTACCGTGTTGACATGAGCTTACAGGTTGAACCCAACCTCAGCCACACAAATCAGGTCCGTAACATGACACTTTCCTCCTTTCTTATGTACATTAATACTATCCTCACACACACACACACTCACACACACACACATATCTTCGAAGAGGTCTCCTACCTCCAAATTTCACAACCAAAATTTTGTACGCGTTATTCAACCATCACACACGTATCATAATCTTCCATGTGATTACCAAAGCACATGCTTCAAAAAACTCTACAGAAAGTTTAACATTTTAAAAGTAAGTTTTCTTGACGTGCCTTCAGAGTTTTCATATGACACGTGTTTAATAAGAGTATATTCAACAAATCGTACTACAGCTACTTCTATAAAAGTATTCGCATACTGTATCAATTACTATATAGACCACTGAGTTATGTATTAGCTTGCATAATTCAGAGTGGTAACTTATTCCACTGCCTCTCCGGACATAACCACAAAATTATGCAGTTTCCATATCTGAATGTATTTCAAAACGACTTTCAAAGCCATAAAATAATTGGCTGTTTGAAATGTAGGTCACAGCATTACTTCACTAAAAGTAACACAAGTAACATTAAAATTACGAAGAACATAGTATCACACCAACTACAATCAATATCCTAAGTACTGTCTACATACAGACAGATGAGGCAGCATGAGGGATTGCATAAGAATAACATTATTAGTTTCCTGCTGAAATACGGCACGGGAATCGTCGGCTTTACACGACAGCTGTGCAAACTTGTGCAGACAAAAGCTGCGTTCCTGAGAACCATGAACTGCTGTGCCAACAGCGTAACAAAATCAACTGACATAAGGAGACAGACAAGCCCCTTTGTAACAGTTAAATACTTAACATTAAGGACCCTGAGCTTGTTTCGACTCCAAAGTTGGAATCTGTAATGAGAATTTACGAAATGCATGGTCCTCTTCGATGTTATAATATATTCATTGCATGGAAGTGGAAGTATTAACTGGGAAAGGCGCTAGGGAAGGGAAGGGGTTTGTACCACAAAAGTGATTAAGACATCAAAAGGATCAGTGTGTATTTTGGAACAGTCTCCCAGTTTAAGGGGGCGGAGGAAGGGAATCTAAAAATTAAGAGTTGAGGGAATGAAAATAAAAGAGTGATGCTTGGATTAATAAAACTATTCACGTGGAGGATTTGACTCACTGATTTTATTATAACGGGAACAGAAAAGCTTTGCAACTGTCACTTCCTGAAAGCATAATAAAAATTGAAAAGAGTTTTAAACTACACTCCCCCAACAATCGTTTCTCACTTCTTTCATCCTGCATGGCAACTGGTTAAAAGCTTCAAGAGGTACTGTAAAGAGAGAGGGTGGGGAAGAGGGTTGAATGTAGTGTATATGCATTTTTTCCTGAGGTAAAACCACAGGGGGTCTATACCTAACACCAAGAGGGTGGAGAAGTCAAATTAAGAGTAGCTGTCCCTTGGTACGAACTAACCCCCTATATGCTGTGCCACCAACCATTCCTTTCCATTGGCTTCTGACAATGAGCGATTGTTTGTCGCCCCTGCCAACAGATGGAGACCATATCGCTTTGTGGTGACAATTGCAACCACCCCCCTTCTTTTTTTTTTAACGATTTTCTTTCTTGTCGATATTTTCAGTGTCCATCCTATCTTTATGGCTGGACAGATTCGCTTCCGTTTTTGGGAGTCCAGCATCTGATCCCCCACGGAAACGTGTGTGTGTGTGTGTGTGTGTGTGTGTGTGTGTGTGTGTGTGTGTGCAAGGGCGTGTACATGTGTGAGAGATTAAAGTGGGCGACACCGCTACGCCCGTCTCGCGCACATGTTCAAATATTGCAATTCTATTAAAAAATTCAATGACTTTATTTTCCTATCAATGGAATATTATCACATGGCTGAGTTTTATCAGACACCACCAAAATTAATCAGACTGCCAGATGTTTCCCCTCTGTCACCAACACAGACGCCTTACTTTATGAATATGAAAATTTTGTAGCTACGCCGTCTTTTTACCGTCCCGGTGCACATTAATTTTCTCGATGTCATATTCTAAAACATAATTAATTATTAACACGGGGAACTGTGTTTCAAGGTAAATAATTTGAACTAATGGTAAGCAATATAATTCAAGTTTTGTTTACGGATATATAGGCGTGAGTACACCAAGAGACATATGGTGTACCAAAACCACTAAACTGAACCTTATTGAACCGTGTTTTTTAATAATGTCTATAATTCGGGACTGAAATAATTAAGTGGTTTATGCAATACAGATAACTTTAGTTATCATTAAATACAATATACAGCCGTCCTCACAACTTCGGCTCTACATTTTATTTGATTGCTAATCTCACAACGGTATGCAATATATAAAGACTTTAGTTTTCACTATTTACACGTATGCATGAAAAAGACTGTACATAATATATTACATTTTTCTGTAGTTGTCTCCCCTGTTTTTAAAAACGTTCAAAATGGAATACAATAAAGTTACAACAATTGAAGGTGTCGTCCAATAACAACGTACATCACAAGTACCAATACGGCCAAAACTGGAAATATATTTCTTCAAACATTAACCCAGAGTGGTGACTTCCACCCTGGAAATACAGCACCGGCTAAAACGGGGCTATCCAACAACCCCGGCGAGCAGGATAAACGCATTAATGATATATTAGTAATCAAGTATTTCAGACGGCAGTAACATTTTGTCGGCATCTACTAATGGTTGGAATACAAATAAATCTATCTGTGCATGTTCATGAAACTCAGAAAATTTCCAAGTTCAAAAAGGTGAGCTGGCACTGTTACCACCGTGAATATATCTGTCACGTCGTGCATGAAGGATCTGCAGAAATTCAGAAGCATTGCTTATTTTAAGTAACTGACACATATGGAAAGCAACTCTCGGCACTGATTTTTGTTAACACACGTACCAAGCGGTCAAATAACTATTCTTCTGGCACTGCCGTAATACCCAAAGAAAAAAACTGAGACCGATCCGCGTACATCCCGTGCGATAATTGCTCTGTTGCATTACTGTTACAGTCACACTTGCCGTTAAGGTGAATGCATTAAAGGAAACAAACGTCACTCGGCACAATATGATTTCTGCAGAAGATACATAGAACAGTATAAAGAAAAGAATATATGCAGATGAAAAAATATAACATCATTACGAACATCTCTACATGTGCAAGATGCATCTGGCCGTGTTCAGAGTTACCCTATTCAAGACCCCTATGGGATGGAGCCCCTATTATGGCTCATCTCTCCACAGAGAAGGCTGAATTGACTTTGTGTGTCACCCACCCTGTCCGTTACCCCTATTCGCCATCACATCACCCTTAACCACCAATATATTTCTGACATTTGCACAAGAGCTTAGACCAATTTGGGACGTTTCTACCTCCCTGTCCTTACATTGTTGCTGAATCCCCAGGGTGTTGCAATCCCACCCCTCCTACACCCACTAGATCGCTTGAGACCCTCCCACTCGCTTCATTCCAATTTTCTGGCGTGGTATATGTGACATACTGCCATAGTTTCCTATGCGAAGGCTAAAACTAAGCAGAGTCAAGAACGACAATAATGTAAGAACGAATTTGGGCAGTACACCCGCGACGAAGTAACGCGTCATGAAAACTGACATTGCAGCACAACTGAAAAAATAACGACATTTTCCACCTTTACTTATTTTAAGCTCGTACTTTATGCAACTTACGTCGCTACAGAAACCATGTTTCATTTTCCACTCCAAAAATATTTCCATATTTCACTAATTAACAACAGTAATAATGAACTGAACAGAGAGATACAGAAATACTATAGAACTATCTGGGAACAGAACTGTGTAAGTTGAAGTAGATGCTGAAGCACCAGAAGTTGCCAGTAAAGAATTCTTCGTCAGAGCTAAACAAGGCAATGTTACCAATGAAACTATTTATAGCACCACAGGCACAAGAATTATTTTACAATTTATAAAATTTCAAAATAAAATTACAATGATTCAACTTGTTAAAGTTACTGAAGCGCATTAAAAAAACTACTGAACATTTTATGGGACGGCTATAACTTCACTTCACTTCATTTCACTTCACTTCACTTAATCCGATCCTCTTCCACCCTGGGGTGTAAAGGTGACGGCTATAACACGGTCTATAAAATCAAACTCTCTCTCTCTCTCTCTCTCTCACACACACACACACACACAAATAAACATAAATAAACAAACAAACAAACAAACAAAGAACCAAACAAATAAAGTAAACCTGATAATACATAATGCAAAAACCGGTAAATAATTTCGTACTCAAGCAAAATATGCAGGTGGTTAAATGTAAGAAAATGTAGCCTATATCAATAAACGCTAGTACGATAATGAATACCCAGACGAAGTGATAGCACTCATTAACTTTGGACGGAATCTGACTGGGCAGAATAACGTTTGCTGAAAAATGATGATAGTAAACAATAACAATGATGACGGTAATGATAACAAGGTGTGAAATGTAGGTGTAACATAATAATGTGGTGCGTTCGCGTGGCCACTATTGCCATAGAAACGCTAAATTCGTTCCCTTTGTAATGCTGGTGCTGACGTACATCTGTCGCTGTCAACAGTGTGATAAATATTAAAGCGTTGTCATGGAAATACAACAATGCGTTCTTTGTACTGCTGCACTACATACATAGCTGCCAAAAACATGAAGCATACTTAGGTCTTCATTTACAGTGCCCGAAATTTTTGTCCGATTTTAATGAAATATGGACAGCCTAGACACATTTTCATAAAATTTCCCAATAGAAATCTCCACGAAAATGCGTCCAATGGAAGCCGCGCTGACACATGTAGACAGACAAACAGAGGGGCAGACAGGGCAAACTATGTACGTGAACGCGCCTGAAAGCGATAACAAGTACAATAGCACAACACGATTAGTTTCTTGTACGAGTCAATTCAGCCACACTCGATGCTGGACTACACAGTATGTTATAATGTGACTGTACTAACACTGCTTTGTCCACTGCAGAACTTACGTAGGGGGCCTAGCCTCGATTCCCAGTCGGTTTGGTGGGAGGATTGTGGCCTCTTCAAGCGAATGGCCAGCACCCACCACGAACGCTCCTAGGCTGTTCACACAGCGTGATTAACGGCAACCACAGTTGCCAGAATTCCAGCTGGCGAGTTTGCCTGGTGTATTAATATCAACCAGGACTAGAAATCGCCTGCAGACCTTGCCACTTTGCTGCAGGACTTGCCTTATTTATGAAGAATAAGCTAAAGTCATTTTATGAGATTATTACACTAGTAATATTTGGCGTTGTGATTTAATTATATTCCATTACATACACCTCTAATTACATATGTATTTTTTAACAATTTAGGTTTATAGGAAAAATTCAGTTTTGTAAAGGATATCGCTTCTCTTAATGCATTCTGAAGTTTGTTCCTAAGATTGGTAAATGGCTGTATACAGACTGTTTTAAAAGCGGAACTGCGCGCCGTGGAGCTGGCGGCACCGCTAATGCAAACAGATGACGCCCTCCAATATGGAACCCTCAATCCTGCGTTAAGCACACAAAAAACCTGACAGTTAAAAATAATATAACTGACACGTAATAAAGTACTAAGACCTGAACAAAAATGCACAGATTTCGAGAAATAATTAAAATTGCAAAATAATAATTTAAAGAACAGCAGTAACTATGATACCACTTGGTGTAACGCCCAAAAATACCGCACCTTACCGACGCCATATAATTGTGTGTTCTGTACGATGGTGATAATAAAGAGCATTTATTTTCTTAAAAATTATGAGCTCATTGGTCTGATTGTCACGTTGTGTTCTGTACGAAGCATAAAATGAATTTTTATGGCGGCCTATGCAGCAGATGGAAGTTGATCTTCAACACTCGCTGCGTTTTTGGACATTTAAAGGGCTTTCGATTAAGTGTGGATAAGCAGACTCATCTCAGAACTTACCATGCCAGAACTGCTGCCACACTGCCATCTCAATAACAAAACCTCCACAGTAGCTCACGGATATTACGAGTTTAGTCGAAGTCCCATTCGGCCACGAGTCCCGCAAGTTAGCCTCATAGATGCAGTATAATTAAACGTAGTATAATACACACCCGTTTCGTAATCCTTCCCTCTTCTACCTATTTGCCCACAGCAGGTGTCGAGGTTGTTTATTTTCACTTCATCACACTCAGACACACACCACAGTCGGTAGGACTCCTCTGGACGAGGGATCGGCTCGTCGCAGATACCTCTACCTGACAACACAAACACTGTACAAGAGAAAAACATTCATGCCTCCGGTGGGATTCGAACCCACGATCCCAGCAAGCGCTCGGACGCATACCTACGCCTTAGACCACGCGGCCACTGGGGTCGACGTATTACACACTCACACATTATTATTACAAAATTCGTTGGGGCAGGGTCGGCAAACTATTGGAATCGGCAGGTATTGCGTCTGACACCAATGATTTGCATACAAATATACAAGAGATTCCAATTTCTCGCAATGAATTTCATCAAATATGAGTAACTTTTTAAGCACCGAGAACAGTCACTCCCATCGTTTTGAATCACCGGAAAAAAAAACCGATAATCCTACAGCACCCACTGTGTGGATTCCTACTTAATAGAAGTACAAAACTCCACGGCGTTTTAGAAGTGACGGAAAGGGCGTGGAAGGAATGTTATATTGAACTACGAGTTTTAGTCATAAACGACTACGCAGAACGCACTCAGCAGTTAAGTAGCGTGAAATAAAACAGACAACCTCTGTTATTCTTTTTGCATCACGTTACATTGGAAATTCTAAATTTACCATAAATTTTAATCTTTCATTATTTTAAACGTTGTAAGGTATTTCATTTCATGCATTCCTATTGTTTTTCCCAATCGATTTAGCACTCTTCACAACAAATTATTCAAATTAAATCAACTCAGCGGCATCTCGCACGTGAAACAAAATGCTGACACCTCGTTACCAGTCACAGTATTGTTGAAATGTTATGCTGGTGATTGTGTAGTAAGAAGGTAGTTGGCTTTGTTACGCACATTCGCGGAATGCAGAAAAGCGATTGTTAGCTTTGTCACGTCTACTTGAAGTATTAACCGACAGACTGTAATGGTATAGAGTTGGGTTACATTTGCTTAGATTTCGGTATTTACATACAATTTACTGTCAAACGGCACTTTCAAACACATCATAATAAATTGCTAAAAGGCAGAAATGGAACTTAAGAGTTTAGATAGACGATTAATATCTTCTAAAACTCAATGTAACTCTCCAACTCTTTGTGTAACTGTGCAAAATCGGAACACGTTATTGATGCAAGGTGTCGTTTTGCTAACTAACAGTACCGCTGAACTTGAGGTGCTCTTCTTTGATGGCGGGCACATAAAGAGATTTCTGTTGCTTTGTGTGGATTTACTATTTGAAGACTTTGGTAATAAAATTAAGGTTGTGGTAAGGTTTGAAGGAACTGTCATGTGGCAGAAATACTCTAAAAGGTAGGGAACACAATCAGGCTGGTGAAAGCTCAAATCACCGAAGAAGGTTTAGACAGACGCATGTGTTCTCCATTTGCTTCGATTATACAACCAGTGTTGTTTCAGAGGCAAGAACTGCTGTTATAGCGAGGCATCCTTCATGTGACACAATCGAAGAACCAGTGAAGATGCTTGATCTCTCTCAGACAACAAAGGGCGAAAATGTTTCTAAAGCACTTACTCAAATATCCGAACTGATATTGAGAGAAGTAACGTTGTGTCACTTAAGCAGACGGTGTGTCAATTATGTTTGTACTAAGTGCAGGATTGGACGCATTATTTTAAATTTCTGTGCACATATTTGGGCCCCTCCAACGCATCCAACATCAGCAGTCTCTGTCAGCAAAGGAAAGTTAGGAAACATTGCAGCATCAGATGGAAAGAGTTACAAAAAATTACAAAAAAAGTTTCTCGAGCAAGAAAGTGTCGACTATTCAAGATGCCTCTTTGTGAAGTTAACTGACAGTATTTTGGAATAATAATGCATAACAATGTCATATACGCCACCACTTTGTAGAAAGTCTGCCTGGGAAGCCAACAAGCACAGTTACTCTCATATACTCAGCCAGAAATAGACAGCCGTCATACTACTTCTGATTATACAGCCGACATTAATAAATTCTTGACTAATCATCAGTGTCCTCAAATGACTGTAATATCAAGTCAGCTATTTTAAATGCCTCTGAAAATATTCAACATTTTTAAAAAGATCTGAACTTACACACATTTGGGCGTTTTTATTCAAAGAAACAGGCGGAGGGCACATCGTCTGACGATTCTTAATAAAATGAAGCCACGCAAACAATTTTAGTCATACATAATGTCTCAGTAGGATAATTTCACAGCAGATTTAAACAGTTTCGTAGTTTAAACCAAACATGCCGGTTTATGACAAATCCTGACAAAATGGAATAAGGGGTACTGAAAACACAGGCTTTTATTTTTTTCTCCTTAGGTGACTTAGAGATGTAGGAATTCCTTCTGGGCGACTAAATTATGCAGTTTTAAAATAACTGGAAATGCTTGAACATATTGCAGAAAATATCCTCAAACGCGTGAGTCTCTGCAAAATATTCTTTAAGACAATACCAAAGTTGGAGTTAGCAGTTTTGTCACTCTTTATATGCATAAATTCGAGTCAGCAATTATTCACAACAATTAAATATGTCAAATAAGACCTGCGAAACCACCTACAGGTTAAAACAGAGTTGACTGTGTCGCTCTAAAGACGACGGCGCAAAGCCGAGACAAGCAGTAGAGGAAGAGTAAAAAAAAAAGAGAGAGAGAGAGAGAGAGACAGCAGAAACTATCTCAGTAGATCCCTTAGCATAGAAATGGACAGCTGGAAGCATGTGCCGTAAGGTATCACTTCATACTTCCAAGAAACGCTTGATAAAAGGCACTTGGCACCCGCGTGTTCGGCATCACCACCCCGGGGTCGGACACTGGTACGGAAACTACGTAGTAGTATCTGTACGGAACTTTTAAAATCATATTGTAAGGCCAATCTAGTTATAATGACCAAATAACAGAATTAGAGCAGTGCAATTCTATTTATTACATACATACTCTGTTGGCGGACTTAACGGTAAGGCAGAATTCAGAAACGTGGAACCTAAAATCTCATACACATTAATCTTAATAAGCTGGCCAAATTATTTAAAGCACGTTGTGAGTAATTCCTTTAATCTCAGGTGGCATTCTGGAAGACCCAGTGCACAGCTAGCATCAGGCTAATCCCTGTGCTGGAACAATGCGACAGCTCATATGGTACGCGGTCGTCTGCCTAGACAATGGACCGACACTGGATTGCATTTGATGAAGTAAAAAGTTTACCCTATAACATGTCATGATAGTACAGGGGGGGAAGCAGAGACATAGCTCTACTCTTTCTTTAACCTCGGCACTAGAGCGGGATGGGTGAATGGATTGCAATTAAGGCATTAAAACAAATACGCAACAAATGTTTTGGTGTACAATCCAGAAATATTAGTACATTGTATTAGGGTATGCAGTTCAAATTACTCTTATCAATAAAGGAACGGTACACGTGATATGAACAGGATTTCCATCTACTGCTGGCCTGATGGCTAGCTCGGATGCAGTAGGTCTACGTACGAGTACACGGAAGGTCCGGAAACCGGCCATTTCAACACCTCTTTTTTTGTTTATCTCTGCCTACCAGCAAATGCAGACATGTTTCACAAGGTCCAAGTGACTGCTGTATGTTTTTCAAGCAGTCCCTCAGATTTAGATTCGTCACAATTAAGCAGCTTGCTCTAAACAACATCAAATTCGTTATCCTGACCTCTTCTACCTACCTACAGTAGGTGTCGAGGTTGTTCATTTTCACTTGATCACACTCAGACACGCACTACAGTCGGTAGGACTCCTCTGGACGAGGGATCCGCCCGTCGCAGAGACCTCTACATGACAACACAAACACTGTACAGGAGACAAACATCCGTGCCCCCGGTGGGATTCGAACCCACGATCCCAGCAAGCGCTCGGCAGCAGACCTACGCCTTAGACCGCGCGGCCATTGGGATCGGCAAAGGACATCAAATTACCTTTCCTAATTACACAGTTCTGCATTAACCGGTAAATAAACATACAAGGGCCGTTGTTTAAAGCTACAACTTCTGACCAGTCTGAGAACCTTCCTAGAATGTAATGATCTACATCTCCCTCCACACGAAATAAAGTGTCTAACATAAATTTTCCATTCGTCCTCAGCCTTCAAAGAGTATATACCAGTAAATCCCTAGACTGGGGGCGTATCTCATGGAATTTGCACTGCACTGTAAAGCAAGTTTGTTAATGTAATTGTTATATCTGTAATAAAACGAATACTTAAGCGCCTTCTGCGTGCAACTGGCATTAATAAAAACAATAAAAACTACTACTCCCCTATCGCAATTACAACAGTTACATTAATCTTTTTTTTTTCTGTGTCTCATATTGCTCGACTTCCAGATTTCTGTCATGTTACCTACAAGATCCAAAATATCTCTAGCATTGCACTGCTATACAACATGGAGACAAGGTTCAATCTGAAGTTCAAAACCTGCAGAATCAGATATTAATGCAATGTCTATTTTAACCCTTTAAAGACGAGGCGTATCTGTTTTATATTAGGACTCAGTGCGTACCGCGCTGTAAACACTCTCCACTTCGGTTATAAAAACCAGTCTCTTAATGTTTTATAAGGCAAAAGTTGCTGTTTGTTCTGAGATCCGTACAAAACACATAAACGCAATGCGGGCACCACGTAGAATTTTTTAATATTAAACCTGGCCGTATGTAAAGTTACCTCTAGGCTTTAAAACGTTAATATGGTACCCAGTGTATACTGTGTCTAATTCTTACGTGCAGTACCCACATTGCATCTTCTTTGTCCCTCTTTAGGATACACTATATATACATATACATATACAAACACCACCATTTCTGGAAGCTGGAAAATTTATACGCTTGTTGGTCACACCACCAGAGCGCCTGGAATGAGCCGAGCGTCTACTGCATGGCTATTTACTATTTATTTTCCCCACTGGTGCTATTCGATGCTATCAAGATGGTAGCCGACAGGAATTGAGGTGGAGTGAGGGTGTAGGATGATGCCTGGCTCGTTGGGAAGAGGGTTTCTTTCGTAAGAAGTGCCTTTTATAACTACTGTCCATTTCAAATACATTAGATTTAGTACGGTGTTCACAAATACGTAAAATTTACCAAAAAAAAAACAACAAATAGAATTAGCAAAATAAGCCTCCATTCATTTTTATAACTTTGTTTAGTAAACTGTGTTATGATCAAGTTCTTTCGACTTCGTTCCCCTTCTGCAATAGAAATAACCGCTGGAAATCTTTTACGTGCAAAAACCAACATATCCAGAGTCTGCAACGTTATGAAAGTTGAGTTAGCTGCCTCAAAAAAATAATTAACGAAGAGTCTTTTCAGAATTGACATGTGGTTTTCAGAGACCGACGGAATCACGAACATTTCAAAATCACTTTTGACCATCGGCGTACTTGAAAAACTGGCTCCTGTTTTTGAAATGTTCATGTAATAATATGCAAATGCAACATAAAATAAGGCTTAATTTAAAATACCGTTGCAATATGTTACGATGGATGTATATTCCTACCTATACGGAATTGATTTATAAGGGTGTTATTTATTTTATCGTTTGTAGAAAATCCTTACACTTCCGACACTCGTCACGCGTCGAAAGCGTGACAAATATTATTCACAAACAAAAGACCAAGCCCCAACAACAAAAATTACGGATTTTATCACTGTGTTTGCAACGGTGGGAAACAATAAAAATTTTTGTTTTTATAAGGACTTACGATAAATGATGGGCTAGCAAGGCCCCATGGTATTAGCCGCGTGCGCCTAAACGTTAAAATGACATTCAGTGTAACTTAATAAACACTCTACATGGATCGAATTGTCTTCGTTTACTATTTGTATTCCAAAAAATTAAGAGGTAGAAGATTCTGACATTGCTTCTTACGTGACACTTCAGTGCAACACCGCTTTCGATAGGAGACGCTTTGGCATGGCAACAGATCTATGCACGACGATTGATATCAGTAATGTATAAAAAATTTACTTGTAACTTGCAACAAAATGTACGGTACATAAATGATGACAAAACAGGAATACACAAATAGGCCTACTTAATACACGTTGCTTATATAATTTTATGCCTCACACTTCCATTTTTGGTCGGGAACAAGTAACAGTGGATGATTTCTGTCACTGTCTTACACACAAATTCTACGTTAATACTGGGAGTTGGCATTTCGGGATCATAACTTCTTCCAAATTCAAGGTTGGTATCATCCCTCGAATTTCATTCGACATAAACTACCTCTGTACCGCGTGGAATGCAATGTACACTCAGTCTGTCCAGTGCTGAAGTCTTGCCTGCTTCTGTGAACGAGTGAAGGTGTTAACACGAAAATCTGAAGAACGACAGAACGTCAATAATTTCCTTCTAAACACATGGGTTTGGGCAGTATCAAGCAGAACAATTTCCAAACAGTGATGTCGTAATGTTAATTGCTTATTTTTGAGTATTTATCCTTAACACTTTAACATCTTAAAGACGCAAATTAACCTGAATTAACTTGTATTTAAAGATTCGTTACGTATAGCGCAGTAAACACACAGCCTTGATTATAGAAGCCAATAATTTAATTCTGTCTAGGAAACTAATAGCAGTTTGTTGTGAGATTCATATCTAAAACAAATGTTAAATCTGTGGGAATAATTCAGGGTTTCTTAACATTAAATCTGGCGGTACGTATAGGCTTTGTAACCACTACGCTTGAAATGTCCAGTTTAACCTTTTAAAGCCTAGCGGTAACTTTACATATCGCCAGGTTTAACATTAAAAAATTCTACGTGGTGCCCGCATTGCGTTTATGTGTTTTGTACGGATCTCAGAACAAACAGCAACTTTTGCCTTATAAAACATTAAGAGATTGGTTTTTATAACCGAGGTGGAGAGTGTTTACTGTGCGGTTCGCGCTGAGTTCTTATACAAAACAGATACGCTTCGTCTTTAAAGGGTTAATGGGTGTGGGTCCGACGCACACTGTGCACAAGGTGGTGCCCATCCGTATCCGTCTGCCGGAATGCTTCGCGTTGGATTCGACCGAAAAGATTTCGACGAAAACAGGTACCCAAATATTATATTTTAAATTTATGATACAAATAACTACTATTAGAAAAATATGGCGCATTCTACAACCTATCTCATCAGTCTTCCGATAATTTAAGAAATTTCTCTCACTTTAAATAATTTAAAAAGAAACGAAGATGGAACTGTGTTTACACAGATGCTAATTTCAAAGTTTTAAAATCTCTCTTTTATAGTTGGTATTCGTTTTATATGGAAATGAGAACAGAACTAGTCTCATGGAAGAGAAAACGTTTCTTGGTATTTTAACCACAGTTGTCTAGATACAGCAATCACGTCTTTCATGGGGGCGCCCCCCCCCCCACACCCTTGCAGCCGAAAAGAGCTATGTGATTAGCGTTTTCATAACGAATAATATGCATGTACTTCCACCAGCATGGCAGTAGCTAAGTTATGTCATGGAGCATTACATCGTGTATGCATATAGAAAGCAGCTATATAGTATTTTCTACTAAAATGGTATCTTCTTTCCTTATGCTTTACAATGGCTCACAGGAGCTTTAGAATGGAATGACATTTTCTTTTGTGTGGCTGTTTTTTCTGCATTTTTTAGCGATGTAAAGGAGAAGAGAGAGAAGAAACTGGAATGCTACCATTTCTATTCACATCACGTTCACTCAACATATCTTCATGTCTTCATTTCTCCAGACAAGTTTTGTTGATATAGGGAAAAGCAGAAGAATATTCGGGGTATAAAACCAAGTTTTAAATAATTTTTGGAGAAGAGAAACTAACTGGTAAAGGAATTTTACTTGTTAAATTATGGAGAATTTAAATAATTGATTACTAAATATTACAAGTACTATGGCTTACAGTCAACAGTAAACTGGCAATCATTCTAAATTCGTTTAATAACTCTACAACATTAATTAAATAACTCTAGAATTATTAACAGCAAACCCGTCTCGAGTTACTTCACGTTCTTCTCTGGTTATAAAGATAAGTACGATTAACTGTGTATTTAGTAACATCTAAATATATCAGCCGAAGAAGTCACGAAATATCATGTACGTGCGAACTGCCTCTATCGCAGACGCAAGACTTAAATGTCAAATGAAAATAGAAATGCTTTATTGCGCTTGAATAGAAACAGCGAAGACATATACGAATGCAGAGGTGACACTTAGGACCATTTAAACTGAACACAATTGAGATGGGACTTGTGAATCTCGTTAGAGAGGACACTGACTGCTAAAACTCTGCTCAGTACTGACCTAAGTGAGGCAAATAAGAAGAAATTTTAAATAACAATAAAATATCAGAAACAAGAAGAAAGCTATTCTTTTACTATAAAAATTCAAAAGAAAATAATAAAACCTACCGCAGGGGCATTGTGTTCTTCATCAAGGTATGACCGGAGTGGTTTACAGCCTGCTTTAACCTTTTAAAGACGAAGCGTATCTGTTTTATATAAGGACTCAGTGCGTACCACGCTGTAAACACTCTCCACTTCGGTTATAAAAACCAGTCTCTTAATGTTTTATAAGGCAAAAGTTGCTGTTTGTTCTGAGATCCGTACAAAACACATAAACGCAATGTGGGCACCACGTAGAATTTTTTAATGTTAAACCTGGCGATATGTAAAGTTACCGCTACGCTTTAAAAGGTTAAAACACATCATCACACACTTATCCTTAGAAGTTAAACCTATCCCTGTGGGCGCCATAGAGGCATATCGAGTAGCTATATAGCTGTACTCATTCTTAACCTCGACACGAGACAGAGGTGAGTGGTCAGACTCACGCTGCGGCCGTTTCACCCACGGAGACAGCGCATTCGGTACCCACTGAATCGGAGGCTGGGCGCGCCGCAGAGCTGGCCTGAACGATTTGAAGAAAATAAAATCGTTTGCCTCTATCGATAATCGAACTACCATTCCTGTTTTGTTCAGCCCATAGCATAGTCGCTACACTGACTACAGTATTCCGGCTCTCAGATGAGGTTCAATACTAAGCACTTACAGAATGGGACAAACGCATCTCGAAAGGAATCCAAGACATCCCAAGTCTGCACAGCCACATCCTTGACGGCCACACCGTATATACACAAACATTCAATAAAAGATCGTTACGTTTCCTTGCATGGTATCGTTTTTCTGGCAAAAAAAAATGGTAACTGTCGGCTGATAAAGGAAGTGGTCCTAGCAGATTGGACAGTGTTACGTTCATTCGCAGTGTTATTTATCTGACAGTTTCGTAATAAAATTAATGAATACTTTTATGACATTTATCCGAACACAAAACTTTCCTGTAAAAAAAGAAATATGCTGCATTCACATGTAGGCGAAAGGGTCCTATCATTCCAAACATGGGGCAATTTCCCTACTGACGCAACCACGTATAACAGACATGCTGTCAGCACAACCCCAGCCACTATATGCTGTAGAACTTGTTTTAAAGATGAGTATACTTAAATTAGCAAGAAAGATTAAAGGGGATAATGGAAGCGCCGAGAATACTCTGCTGTCCATCAGAAACTCGAAATGTGGACCCTCAGAACGTGGAGACGTAATACTAGCAGTGATGTCATTGCAGCAAACCGTGTAGGCTAACTGACGTGCGCGTTACATGTCACGCCATACACTTCAAATCAGATGGAGTGAGCCTTGAAAGGGTCAGATTATAAACGCTCTGTACAGAAGAATTTGTGTCCAATATCACAGAGACGTTAGGCAATTTGTGTCCAGTATCATAGAGATGTTAGGCAATTTGTGTCCAGTATCACAGAGATGTTAGGCAATTTGTGTCCAGTATCACAGAGATGTTAGGCAATTTGTGTCCAGTATCACAGAGATGTTAGGCAATGTGTGTCCAGTATCACAGAGATGTTAGGCAATTTGTGTCCAGTATCACAGAGATGTTAGGCAATGTGTGTCCAGTATCACAGAGATGTTAGGCAATTTGTGTCCAGTATCACAGAGATGTTAGGCAATGTGTGTCCAGTATCACAGAGATGTTAGGCAATTTGTGTCCAGTATCACAGAGATGTTAGGCAATTTGTGTCCAGTATCACAGAGATGTTAGGCAATGTGTGTCCAGTATCACAGAGATGTTAGGCAATGTGTGTCCAGTATCACAGAGATGTTAGGCAATTTGTGTCCAGTATCACAGAGATGTTAGGCAATGAGTGTCCAGTATCACAGAGATGTTAGGCAATGTGTGTCCAGTATCACAGAGATGTTAGGCAATGTGTGTCCAGTATCACAGAGATGATAGGCAATTTGTGTCCAGTATCACAGAGATGTTAGGCAATGTGTGTCCAGTATCACAGAGATGTTAGGCAATTTGTCCACCGAAATTCTGCACGTTAAAGAAACGGCAGTAAAGCAGGTACTCCATCGTATCTCCCTCTGATATAGGATACAACACGAAGTCTTCTGTAACTTTGACATTTATTACAATTTAACATAGCGAGTTTAATTGCGTCTATTTTATACACGGATGGAAATAACTCAGATCGGGTAATAATAACAGAAGACAGACAAGTAACATTAAACTAATGCTTAGGATCTGAAATATTCCCCCC